>JAVTVJ010006249.1:0-26246 GCA_034509425.1 Eopsaltria australis
CCAAAGGGATATTCCATACCATATGACATCAGCTCAGATATATAAGGGAAGGAAGAGAGGAGGAGGAGGAGGCACTCAGGGCTGGTCCACGTTTGCCTCCTTGAACAACCGTCACGCGTGCTGAAGCCCTGCTTCCCAGGAAGTGCCCGGACATTGCTGCTGATGGGAAGTAGAGATTGATTGTTTTCCCCTCTGCTCTTGCGCGCGCAACTCTCAGCTTGCTTGTTCTATTTTTTCCCACTGTAATAAAACTGCCTTTACTCACCCTGGTAGTTTTTCAATATTATCCTCTCCCCTCTCCCAGCGGGACAGGGAGTGATAGAGTGACTGAGTGGGCACCTGGCACCTGGCTGAGGTCAACCCACAACAGGGGCCATGTCCAGCTCTGGGCTCTTCAGTTCCAGAGACACGGACACACTGGGGAATGCAGTGAAGATGCTGAAGGGACTGGAGCATCACTCCTACAAGGAATGGTGGAAGGAACCAGGGCAACTCAACCGGGAGCAGGGAAGACTCATAGGGACTTTGTCCATGGCTATAAAGACCTGCAGGGAAGGTGCCCAGGGACAGGCCAGAGGCCATGAGCACACAGGATCACAGGAGGCTCCTTCTGAGTGTTGGGAAACATGGCTTCATTGTGAATTTGTGGAGTTCTGTAACCAGAGACATTCCAAAGTCACCTGGACACAGTCCTGGGCACCTGGCTGTGGTGGCCCTGCTGGAGCAGGGAGAGGGACTGGACAAAGAGACCTCCAGAAGTCCCTTCCAACCTCAAGCACTCCTATTGATTACTTGGAGCCTGCAATTCCCACAGCAGTAATTATCCTCTCCCCAGAACACAGGATGTTTGTGTCACTGCTAATGACAGGTGTCAATAGTGGGTCTTTAAGGTGTGTGAGGAGATACATAAATCCCAAGAGGATGTACCAAACCCAAATTATTGTCTGAAGCAGCAACATCCCAGAGAGGATTTCCTCTGACATTCCATGCTCTTGTTTCACACATCAGTTTGGAGGTACTCCTGTTTCCCACAAGCCCTCCCAACTCCTACAGCCTTACTAAGAACTCACCTCCCATGAGGCGGATCACCCAGAAGAGTGAAAATTCAGAGAAACCAGACTTAAACGAGACTCTCCAAAGGACTGGGAATTCACAGGTGTGGCCTCATACTCACTGCTCCCCCTGAAGGTGATACCAGCTCCAAATCACAGAACTCTCCCTCCCCCAGGCAAGTAGTTACGATAGGAAAAGTAACAAAAACACTGTGTTTGTGAGCATCTTTACAGTTTTTGAACACAGGATTACACTCCAGAGAAAGAGAAAGGTGTCACACTTTGTCTCCCTGCTTCTGATCTTGAACCTGGGAGGGGCCATGAACCAGCACCAGCCACACAGGTGCTAGGGGAGAACCTGCCACTTCAAACAGTTCCCTTTTACTCCAGCACAATTTCCATTTCACCCTCCACCCCAGACAAACTGGAAAAAAAGAAAAGATTTTATTATAGCTTTTTCTATATAAATAGGAAAAAAGCAGCATTTTAATGAGGTGAAACCCTCAGCCTGGGTTTCAGCAGGGTCAGGGCTGATGCTGGACCCAAACCCAGCAAATGAAAGCATCCCCATGACATTCTGAGGGAGGGGCTGTGTCTCCCCTCAGACGTCCTGGGCTTCTCAGTTCATTTTCCTGCGCTTCCGCTGTCCCTCTGGTGCCTTCTGCATGGGCAAGGGCAGAGACAGAGTGCCCAGCTTGTGGTTCTGGTCATTCTCCAGCCCCAGCACCCCCTTGGTCTTGGACACCTTCAGCCGCAGGGCCTTGGCGATGTCTAGGATCCTGGAAAACACCGGACAGATGCCATCAGTGGGGCTGAGCCCCCCATGCCATGACCCCCATGGACCCACAGCCCTCCAGGAGAGGCCCAGAGCTGTCTCTGTGGCACAGGGATGCCATAGAGGCAGCAGCTGGGAGCATCAGGGCTGCAAGGCAGAGCCCTCCTGGGCACAGAGTACTGCTGATTTTTCCAGCAGGCCCCAACCTCCTCCACACTTTTCCCCACAGCATTCCAGCCCCCATGTTCCCAGCTGCAGGGCAGCACAAACTAAACCTGGGCATCAACTGCCAAAACCAACATGGATTCCTGGAAAAGCTTCGTTCCAGAAAGAAAAACCAAAAGGAAAAATGGATGGAAACCAACAGCAAGGACTGCTCTTAAACCCACTACTACTGATCAAAGAATAAAGAGCATAACTGTGGGCAAAATAAGCGAGGGCATCAAAACCGGTGAGGAAGACTGAAAGCCAAGCAGTGACTAAAAGACTTTGGTGAGAACCAGAAATAACTGAAGTTTCAGCCAAAAAGCCTGATCGAAGGAATGCTGCAGGGCCCAGGATAGGAGCACAGCTGGAGCACAGCTGCAGCTGCCAGGTGACTCCTGGGAAATGCAGGTCATGCACGCAAAGACAACTGCCTATCCTTCCCTGGAAAATTAAAGCCCTACCCCGGTCCAGAGATGCCCGAGAGCTCTCCCAGGGTCTTTCTGTGGGAGGGTCTCAGCAGGTGTGAATGAACAGATGGCTCACCTGCTCTCCGGGAGCTTCATGTCATTCTGCAGGACGGTGAGGTCCGTCTGGAAGTTGTTGATGTGCAAAGCCAAGGCAATGACATATGCAGTGATTTTAGCCTTCATGGATGCAGAGATTAAATTCTGGATGCTGTGTGGCAAGAGGGAGAACTCGTGAGACATGGAGTGTGGGGGGGGTTCCTGATGGTGTGTCTGTGGCCCCTCAAGCTGAGCTCTTCCATATCTGTGCCTCAAGAGGACCACACACCATCCCTTACCTGCCATCGTTGTAGGTCAGCGAGGTGAAATTCTTCATGAGTTTCTTGCTGATGATGTGTGGGCACTCAGGACCCATTGGATCTAGGGCAGAAAGGGGCTTTGCAGTGGAATGAGAAACACACACTCTGTCTTGCATTGCCCATCCACCACAGCAGCATATGTGTCATCATGACACTTATCATGGTATATCTACACGGAAAGGGACCCACCAGAATCACTGAGTCCAACCCCAATAACCCCACTATTTATTATCTCTTCCCAGAAACACAACAAACCTAAAAGGAACCTCGGGGCTTGACTTCTAGGTCTCACAATTTTTCAGGTCTAGAAAACCCCAACAGCTTTTATTTTCTTTGTAAAAGTGATCTCCCACTTCCTTACTATACAGTCTGAAATGCACACGTGTGCATTTATTTCTTTTGCCACAAAATACTGTTAAATTTGAGACCACATAAACAAGCCCCTACTAGCACCAAGTCTAGTCATTCCCACATCCTCCTTAGACAAGTCCTATGGGTGACTCCTCCAGCAACACAGGAAGATATTTAAAGCCAGTCTTGCCACTTCCTTCTCCTGCAGCCCTGCCAAGGACACTCAGATACACAGGTTCTAAGGAAGATGGCAGGTCTGGAAAATCTCAATCAATATGTTTTGTGTGGTGCTGTTTCAAAAGCAGGACCCTGAGTATGGCAGAGGTATGATCCACACACTCAGCTGACGAGCAAAGGATGACGAAGACATTCCCGAAAGCATGTGTTTATGAGCTGAAAACTCTCTTACTCTTCTTCTTGATCACTTTCAGGTGACTGAACTTGATGAGGGTGTCCAGGAACCAGAGGCATCGGGCTTTGTGGTCTCTACTCCTCTCATCAGTGGGCAGGAACTTGAGCTCCTCCAAAACAAAGGAGCAGTGGCTGCAGGAAAGAGAGGGGAATTCAGCTCCCTTACTGCTGTGTATGCAACCGTCCCCCACATTTCCCCAGGCAGGTGATGTTCTGCCACACCTGGATCCAATGTCCTCCCTCTGCCCCAGAGCCATGGGACCTGCAGCAGCAGCCCTGCTGCCCCTCAGCCAGGATGTGGCCCCTGACAGCAGCGTTACCTTCTCTCCTCTGCTCTCTTGGCCATCTCCTCTGCGCTGACGCTGGCGAGGGCGGCTGCCGGCACACGCAGCGCCTCGTACTCTGCAGGAGACAGGACTGGCAGGGTTTTAAGGAAAAGAACAAACCTGGGCTCTCCCTTCCCAGTAGAGCAGTTCTGTCCATGCTCACTTGAGGACTAGTGGGCAGGGCAAGGGAATGGAACCTGTCCAAGAACTAAGGCCTCTAGCAGACTGTGGCACAACCACAGCTCCTGCAAGGTCAACCTCACTAATATCCCCCGTGGAACGCCACCCAGCAGGAGGCACAGCATCCTGCTCTCCATAGGAAAGAGGCAGGATATGGGACTTGCAGGCCCCAAAACCTCAAGGCAGCATTACCTTGCTCCCAGCTCTTGGCTTGTGAGGGGCAAAGGCTTGATTTGCTCACATGTGCCAGATGGCTTCATCAACACTTTAAGGCATGAGAAACCACCATGACATAGAAAAGATACTGTCCTCAAACTTGTACACGTGCTCCGGCCTGTCGGCATCCTCGTGGCATGGTGGGAGGAAGGCAGAGATGTTCTGCACGTCGTCCTGGGCCATGTCCTGCATCAAAGCTTGGGAGGGAAGCAGGACAGGAGTATGTGGATGCAGAGAATGCAGAGAACAGGAACACAAGTTAAATCCTTCCTTTAGAACCAAGTTTACTCTATGGGTCAGCACTTTAGTCACAGCTAGAGTTTTAAACATTTACAACTTCTATCAAGAACATTCTGGTCACAAACATTTAGAAAGGCCAGTCCTGACTAGAGAAACAGCTAGGAAAGAAGGGCACCAACACTGCTGCTGCTGCAGGTGGGCAGAGCACAGTTTTGGCACCTGCGTTCAGTGGACACACACTTGGCACAAAACAGCTCTGAGAGCACAGTCAATGTCCACTCTGGAACAAAAGGGATGAAAGCTGGTGGGGTCTACAGTCAACAGACATCTCTCCCGTTCATGTCAATGATGCTCTCAGGATCCCAGAGCTGCTCTGGAGGGCACTTGCTTGCCCTCCTGCCCAGATATCCACAGTCAGCGCTCCTGCCACAGTTTGGAAGCCCCCAGGGATAGTGACACCACACTGTGCTGTGACCTGTCCCAAGGCTGCACCACGCTCTGAGGTAAGAAGGTGCCTTTACCACAGCCATGCCACAGAGTTCAGACCAGATAAAGGCACTGCCTTTATCCCAGTGAATTCATATCCATGGACTCCCACAGGAGCTTCCAAAGCAGGCAGGATGAACACTGATGTCACAGGGACCTTCCCTCATTCAGGCAATTCCAACACCAAGTCCAGCAGGACCGGAAAGAAGCAGTTCCTCTACATGTACCTGTCTCAGCTGTTAGACCAGCTGCTTCCTCACCAGTTAAAGAAAACCCCTCTTCTTCCTGCCACAATTGGCAGTGACAAACAGAAAAAGGCACTTCAGGTTGTCTTGATTACGGCCCGAGACAGAATCCTCTCACCTGTCACTCCCTTGGCATCTATAACGTTTGCAGCTGCTTTTGTCACAGCTGTGCTCACAATGTCATTGCCCACGGCGTTCATGCGGCGAGAGCTCAGAGCTCGCTTCTGCTTGCTTGTTCCAAAGGCCTCAATGCACAAATCCATCTGCACAAGAGAGAGCACACATTACAACACCCTGTGCACCCAGGAGAACACAAAACCCACTGCTCATTACACAACCACAGTCTCTAAGAAAACTTTAAACTCTTCACATGGCAAAACCTGCAGGCACAGGACGTGCTGGTCTGCGAGGGGCAGACTGTGATGGTGATCCAGCCTAAAACAACCACGAAAATACTCCAGAGCCAGGCAATAGCTGTGCTGCCTCCTGGGCACAGGGAGAATCACAGGTTTACCCTGCAGTTACCAAACCTCTCAGCTTCAAGACAAGAACCTGCCCCTGCCAGCTACATAATCACAGCAGAACATAACACGGCTTTCAACTTTACCTTCTCCCTGTAGGATTTGGTCTGATAATCCTTTGTGTCGTCAGGTATCAAGTTATCTATAAAACAACATAAGTTAGTGTGCTTGGACAGAAGCAGCCAGATCAAGAATTCCTGTAGCTCTGAGACTGACAGACTTGGCACAGTACATCAGGATCTCCTCCACCTGATTTGGCCAATTAAAGGACACACCAAATATGAGAACCTAGAAAAAAAAGGAGCTTTTGCTACAAAGCCTATGGGCGCAATATATGGACTATGGCCAAACCCAGGTCCTGCTGCACAGGGTAAAAATCAGCTACCAGAAGATGTGATCTTTTGTGATCTTATCCTGGGTTCAGTTACAAAAAGCAGTCCTGCTGGATAAAACCTGTTTTTTTGTTTTCTGGGGATCCAATTCCTTGACCTGATGGGTCTTAGGCCTCCCTCAGCAGAACACACCCAGACAAGGCTGCACTTGAGCAGTGGCACTCTGTGAGTGCCTCGCACCCTCCACACTCCCTGCTTACCCTCCACCCTGGACTCCCTGTGCTTCCCTCTCCTGCTGTCCCTCTCAGCATGCAGAAGGGTGGGAATCCTCCTTGTTCCATGCCAAGGGAACAGGGCAGGAATGAGAAGGCAACTGAGCAGCTGTGACCCCCAGCACCTCCCACCTGAGAGCAGGGGCTGCATGTTGAATATTTCAGCATTGTAGACCTCCATCTGTCCAGAGTTCTTGTCTAACACACCAACGAAGTACCTGGGGAGAACAGAGGCAGTTGATTAGTGAGAGGCAGAGCAGTGAAAATTATTTCAATTACATGGTCTTTTCACAAATGGCAGCTCTCCTGCCTTGCACATGCAACAATAAAGCAAGTTACCTCCAAGGCATGTGTACATATACAAACATTAAAGACTTGCTGCTCTAAGTAAATGCAGAAGTCTTAAAACAACTGAATCAGGTGAAGTGTAGGTACCAGAGTTCTGCTATTTTCTTTTGCCTTTTTTTGCTATGCCAGGACTTGATGGCCATAGCTTGAACAACAGCCAAATTTCCTTGTAGCTCCCAGAGCTCAGGATCTCCAGAGGTGCAGGCAAGCACCACTTCAGCCCCCAGAACCATCTCTTCACCAGTGTTCAGATGTAAGAGCACTTAAATCTGCCCACGAGCAATACCTAATTAACAACTGTACCATACACATCTGTTAAACTGTATTTATCTCTCCAAACTCAAGAAGAAACAACCCCTTGGTGCTCTTTTTTCAGCTGCAGCATCTCAAAGTGAACACTGCTCTGCCTAAGGATCCAGCTCTCCTGGTTTCACTGCTCAGACAGAACAGAGGTTGGTATGACCATGTTTTGACAGATTCTGCAGAAGTGCAGCCAGTTCCTTGTACAGAATTACAGAACATCTCAGCTGGAAGGGCCCCACAAGGAAAACCCCTTTAGTGCTGATCAACTGCTGATAAAGGCAATTTCTTCATCCTAATTCCTTAGTTACAATGCTCCATCCTGCTGCTACACTAATCCACGTCCTCACCCCAGATCCCACAAGACGTTTTCAAACTGTTCTGTGACTTGCACATCACAGCTTCCACAAGATGTGCACAAACACCTGGAGCTGCCTGCCCAACTCCGGCGAGCCCCATCATGGAAAGCTCTGAGCCTGCCCACAGAAGGGAGCAGAGCTCTGTGCTGGAGCAGCCCCACACTCCCAGCTCCCTCTTCCTTACCTGCACAGAGAGCTGCACTTCATGCCCTCACTGCCGAAGTTGTGCCCCACGTAGCAGAGCCGCTCTGTCTCGGAGACCTAGGGAGCCACAGAGAATCCCTTCAGGAGAGGGCTGTCCCCTGCTCTGCTCCCCCAGTGCCACCAAGCTCTGCACACAGTGTGTCTGCACAGCAAGCCTGCACACGCCTCACAGTGAGCACCTCCCTTTAAAACGTGGTTCCCAATGATTCATTTAGGCTCCAGTATGGCCAAGAGCCTGCAATTCACCAGATGAAAAGAGCCAGCACTACCAGGAGTGTCCCAGCCACCTAAACATACATTCAATGCATGAGAATGTGCTGGTTTTTCTGCTCCGCTGCAGCAAATTTCTCCCAAGGATTTGGGCTGAAAAGTCATTTATCTCCTGAGTGGAGCAGCTGTAAAGATTAACAGCAGCAGCAGGAAGCACCTTCTGATTGTACCCTCAGCTCCCTCTTCATTGAGAGATCCCCTTATGATGTAATTTAGCCAAACAAAGTCACCTTTGGTGAAGATCTCCCAGTGTGAACAGAACACAATGGATTTCATTATCAAATGAACTGACTAGCTGGGAAGCAGCTGCCGGACGATTAAGCTTGTCCCTGTTCTGCCACCTGCACCCTTCAGTGTTCGTCAGCCACGTCAGTGCCAGAGCCTCCTCTGGAACCCAGAGACATCCCAGCACCTGCAACACAACCCTGTGGAACATGCTAGGCTAACCTTTGATTGTTTTAAAAGAATCTGCTACAAAGCTCAGCACAGATTTTCACAGCCTCCCAGACTGGTTTGGGTCATTACAGACCTCAAAACCACCCAGTGCCACCCCTGCCATGGCAAGGACACATTCCATGACAGCAGGCTGCTTCAAACCCCATCCCACCAGGCCTTAGACACTCCCGGGGATCCGGGGGCAGCCACAGCTGCTCTGGGCACCCTGTGCCAGGACCTACCCACCCTCACAGGGAAGAGTTTTTCGCTCCAGCCGGCTGAGACCACAGCCCCGAGGGCAAAACAGGGTCAAACCCCTCCCAGCCCGCAGCAGGAACTGCTCGAGGTGGGGAATACACGCGGGAATTCCCTGGGCTGGGGCCCGGCCGCCGCTCCCGCCGCGCTCTCTACCGCGCCCCGCAGCCTCTGGGGTTAATTTATAACATCTGTGACTTCTGTGCGGTTATGGCCATTATGTGGCTATCGCCTTACTGCGTATTACTACCACAATATCCTAACATCACTGCGGTCTGACGCTGCGAGGCCGCCCCGCCGCCTCAGGGCGGGCCCGTACCACGATCCTGCGGTGCCTCTTCCGGGGATGCGCCGTGTCCCGGTTCCGGTACACGGTGAAGCGCAGCGAGTCGGGCTGCCGCAGCCTCCCGTTGGCGAATCGCACTGCAGGGGAAGAAGCCCGTGAGATCCGGGACCGGCCGCGATCCCCGCGGGGAGCCCGTGACCCGCCCCAAGCCCCCGGCCCGGTCCCGCTCACCGAGCGCCGCCGGCCGCTCGGCCTCGGGGTCGCCGCGGTAGCGCCAGGTGGCGGCGGCCATGGCGAGGGGCTGAGCGAGGGGCAGGGGCCGGGTTCCGGTGAGGGACGCGTGTCCCGGTGCGGCTCCCGCTCCCGCTCCGCCCGCTCCTCCGCCTCTTCCGCCACCGCCTCCCGCCCTGTCAATAACCTCAGCCCTGATTGGGCGAGCTGAGACTCTGCCACCGCCTATCAGTAACGCGGTCTCCGGTTGGCTGTGGGCCGGGTCCGCGCCGGCAGCGGGCGGAAGTGACGCGCAGGCTCGCGCGGCGCGGCGCGGCGCGGCGGGGCGGGGCGGGCGGGGCTGGAGCGGCGGGAGCGGCGCCGGGGCCGATCCCGATCCCGATCCCGATCCCGATCCCAGGCCCGAGCCCAGGCCCCATCCCAGGCCCCATCCGAGCCTTCCCGCAGGACGGCGCAGGTGAGCGCGGCGGGGGGCGGCGGTGAGGCGGGGGCCGGTGGCCCCAGCGGCGGGGCGGCACCGGGGCTCTCCGGACTCCTCTTTATGTCCCGTGTGCGGCACAAACCGGAGTCGCCGGGTGTGTCCTCACCGGTGCTGGTGCGGCGCTGGGATGCAGGGGATCCTCTGGGAGGGGCACAAATCCTGGGTGCTCCTGGTGATGCTTAAAGGGAAAAAAAAACGGGAAAAAGGGCACCGTCTTGAGAAGAGCAGCGTTCATCCGGAGACTCCTCGTTATCCAACAGTCACTTAGTGCTCTGGAGTTTTCAAAGGCTTTAAATTGCTAAATTTTCCCCGTGCTGAGTGTTCCAGGTGACAGCTGGTGAAAGATCTGCCTGTCCTGGCTCCATCCAAGGCCGCATGGGGTTCCTGGGGTATCCTGTGCAGGGCGATGAGCTGGCCAGCAAAGACAGTGATGATCAGGGAAGGAAAAGCAGCAAACATGCCCATGACTTTCTGAATCAGCAGACTTATATTTGATCCCTCCTCAAAAGTATAATTCTGGCCATGTGACCTTTATTTAACTGCTTTACGGTCCTGTGTTCATCGATGCCGTCGTGTTGCTGTTGGAAAATAAAGGTGAGCACAGGAACTTCTGTGTGTGTGTGCCTTGGATGTGCAGCCTTTCTGCTCACCAGATCTCACACTTTGGTGTTTTTTTCATGAGGCAAAGTAGAGAGATCACCGAAGGTCGCTTACGTGTTCTTGAAATGAACCTACTGAGATACAGCTCATGTTCTGTTAATGAACATTTGAGTAGAAACCACCCTGACTCTTGTGCTCCTGTCTGATTGAGCAGTGTGTTGTTTTGCCAGCAGTCCTGGTGTTTCTGTGGAAGGTCACCCCGTTGTGGGAGCAGTGTATCAAAGGGGGCACCAGGTTTCACCACCAGATTTTTTTACATACCAGGGTTAAATGTTTCCCTGGTGGTGTGAGGTGACCCACGTTGTCCAGTTTTCAGCACAGCTGCCTGTGACATGGCTGATGCTGAGCTCAGCTCTGTGGCAGAACCTGGATTTTTACTCCTTCCCTTGTCCTCCACTCTCCTGTGCCCATGTGGCGATGGTAAATTCAGAGCAGCTACTGTCTTTCAGCAGAGTCTGTCTTCCAGCTGTCACCTTTCCTCTTCCCAGGCAGGCTCACTGCAGTCTGACCAGGACTTCAGCCATAGAATCACACGATAATTTGGGTTGCAAGGGTACCTTGTCTTGTTCCACCCCCTGCCAGGAAGGCCAGGGACACCTTCCACTATGCCAGGTTGTTCCAAGCTCCATCCAACCTGGCCGTGGACACTTCAGGGCAGCCACAGCTTCTCTGGGCACCCTGTGCCAGGGAGTCACCACCCTCACAGGGAAGAAGCCCATCTTCTGCTGCTGTCTTTCAATTTGAACCCACTCCCCCTTCTCCTTCACTCCAGATTCTCATGAGTAGTCTTGCTCCACCTTTGCTGTACACCCCTTCAGAACTGGAAGGCTCCAGTTAGGTCACCCTGAAGCCTTCACCCGTCCAGGCTGAACAGTCCCAGTTCACTCAGCCTTTCTTCCCAGCAGAGCTGCTCCATCCCTCTGATCAGCTTGGTGGCCCACACAGCGGTCTCTTCTGTTTTGCAGGGTCATGGATTTCCCGGGGCACTTTGAACAAGTCTTCCAGCAGCTCAACTACCAGCGGCTCCATGGGCAGCTGTGCGACTGCGTCATCGTGGTGGGGAACAGGCACTTCAAGGCGCACCGCTCCGTGCTGGCCGCCTGCAGCACGCACTTCCGCGCGCTCTTCACCGTGGCCGAGGGCGACCAGACCATGAACATGATCCAGCTGGACAGCGAGGTGGTGACGGCCGAGGCCTTCGCCGCGCTCATCGACATGATGTACACGTCCACGCTCATGCTGGGGGAGAGCAACGTGATGGACGTGCTGCTGGCTGCGTCCCACCTGCACCTCAACTCCGTGGTGAAGGCCTGCAAGCACTACCTGACCACGCGGACGCTGCCGCTGTCGCCGCCGAGCGAGCGTGCGCAGGAGCAGAGCGCACGGCTGCAGCGCTCCTTCATGCTGCAGCAGCTGGGGCTCAGCATCGTCAGCTCGGCGCTGGGCTCCTCGCAGGGTGCCGAGGAGCCGCCCGGCGCCATGGGCCCGGCCCTGCGCGGCGGCCTGGAGCAGCGCGCCGCCTTCCCCATGCGCCGCCTGCACAAGCGCAAGCAGTCCTCCGAGGAGCGCGCCCGCCAGCGCGTCCGGCCCGCCATGGATGAGCCCGTGTCTGATGTGGCTGCCGAGAGCGGGCAGCCCGTCGTCCACTCGCGGGAAGATTTCTTCTCTCCGGACTCGCTGAAGATCGTGGACAACTCCAAGGCTGACACGGTTGCTGATAACCAGGAGGACAACACGATCATGTTTGACCAGTCTTTTGGTGCTCAGGAGGATGCTCAAGTGCCCAGCCAGTCAGACAACGGCGGAGGAAACATTTCACAGATGTCCATGGCGTCCCAGACCACACAAGTAGAAACCAGCTTCGACCAGGAGGCTGCTGCTGAGAAGAACAACTTCCCATGTGAAAATCCGGAGGTCAGCCTGAATGAGAAGGAGCACATGAGGGTGGTGGTGAAGTCTGAGCCCCTGAGCTCCCCAGAGCCTCAGGATGAGGTGAGCGATGTCACCTCCCAGGCGGAGGGCAGCGAGTCTGTGGAGGTGGAAGGGGGAGTGGTGAGCGCAGAGAAGATAGAGCTGAGTCCCGAGAGCAGCGACCGCAGCTTCTCTGACCCTCAGTCCAGCACCGACAGGGTGGGAGACATCCACATCATGGAGGTATCCAACAACCTGGAACACAAGTCTTCTTTCAGCATTTCAAATTTTTTGAATAAAAGCAGGGGAGGTGGCTTTGGTGCCAGCCAAAACAACGACGACAACATTCCCAACACCACCAGTGACTGCAGGATGGACAGTGACGCCTCTTACCTGATGAGCCCGGAGTCAGGGCCTGCCGGTGGCCACTCATCTGCTGCAGTCTCCCACGTGGAGAACCCATTCAGTGAGCCCACGGACTCCCACTTTGTGAGGCCCATGCAGGATGTGATGAGTCTGCCTTGCGTGCAGACCTCCGGGTACCGAGCAGCGGAGCAGTTCGGCATGGATTTCCCACGCTCAGGCCTGGGCTTGCACTCACTGTCTCGGGCCATGATGGGCTCAGTGAGAGGTGGAGCTGGTGGCTTTCCCGGCTACCGCCGCATTGCCCCCAAAATGCCCGTGGTGACCTCTGTGCGGGGCTCACAGCTGCAGGAGAGCTCATCCGGGTCCCAGCTGATGATGAACGGGAGCACTTCCTTTGAGGGCGGGCACCTGTCACAGCCAGGCCCGCCGCAGCTGACCAGGGCATCTGCTGATGTGCTATCCAAGTGCAAGAAGGCTCTGTCGGAGCACAACGTGCTGGTGGTGGAGGGTGCGCGCAAGTACGCCTGCAAGATCTGCTGCAAGACCTTCCTGACGCTCACAGACTGCAAGAAGCACATCCGTGTGCACACGGGCGAGAAGCCCTACGCCTGCCTCAAGTGCGGCAAGCGCTTCAGCCAGTCCAGCCACCTCTACAAACACTCTAAGACCACCTGCCTCAGGTGGCAGAGCAGCAACCTGCCCAGCAGCTTGCTGTAACCTGCTGCCCGGGCCCAGAGGAGCCTTGCTGCCGGCGGGGACGCTCTGGCGGGCGGGCGGACACCGGCGTGCCGCGGTGCCACACACAGTCTTGGCTCTGCCATTGGGGATATCCGGTACCTACCTCGCAGGGTGTCGCCGCCGGGAGCCGTGCGGCGGGGATGGGGATGTGACCCCCACGGCGAAGCAGCCCCTTTGCAGGGCAGAGGGCTGACAGCATGGGGGTCTCCTGAAATAGCACGGTTTGTAAACAAGAAACTGACGTGCAAATTTATTTCTTTTTTTTTTTTTTTTTTCTCTAAAGCATTTTGTAACAGTGAAAGCATTTAATTGATTACTGTAAAATGAGTTGCTGCATTATGTGGGGACAGTGGTGCAGACCGCTTACCTTAAAAAGAGAAAAACAGCTTTGGCTGCACATGTCTGGCATAATGCTTTGAAATACGCTACTTATAACAATAGTTCTAGGATTATGAATGTATGTTTGGCTGTTTTGTAGTAAAGGACACTGTGTAATCAAGGTGCTTGAATTAAATCCCAGACAAGTAACTTTTGGACTGCCAGGTGTACATATAACTTTAATACAGCAAGATCTGGATGTTTGGCTGGGTTTTTTTTCTGTAGAAACAAGTGATAAGTGGTAAGTGAAGTACTGTCTCTTGTTTGTGCTATTCCTAGCAGTATTTTAACCAGTTTGTATCTCCTATGTTACAATTCTATATACGCAGAAGTTTGAACAGAGCTTGTCTTTATCTGTTGTTTTGAAGGAGAGGTAATTTGTGATGGCTTTTTTTGCCACGTAAGACAGTATCTTGCTGTTCCCAGATGCCCACAGTCCATCTGGTCCCCATTATGGCGAGAGCACGTTGTCTTTCTCTGTTATCTCCAGGCTTTAATTTCCTGCCCTGCGCACTTAGTGACTTCCCTTGGCAGCTGTGGATCTTTCCTTGGATCAAATCGCTGCTCAGTTAGGAGCAATCCTCATTTGCCATATTGCACAGTATCACAGAGTATGCTGAAGTGGAAGGGACCCTTCAGGATCATTGTGTCCAGCTCCTGGCCTTGCAGAGGATACCCCAACAATCCTGTGCCTGAGAGTGATGTGCAGATACTTTACTTCAGGCAGGCTTGGGGGTGTGACCCTGTCCCTGCGGAGCTTGTTCAGTGCCAGACCACCCTCCAGGAGAAAAACCCTTCCTGATAGCCAACCTAAACCTCCCCTGACTCAGCTCCAGCCGTTTTCTCAAGTCCTGTCACTGGTCACAAGAGTGAGGAGATCTGTACCTGCCCTTCTGCTGCTCCTCAGGAGGATGTTGAAGACCCCAGTGAGGTCTGACCGCAGTCTCCTCCAGGCTGAGCAAACCAAGTGCCCTCCGCTGCTCCTCGTAAGGCTTCTTCTCCAGACCCCTCACCATCCTCATGGCCTCCTTTGGACATTCTCTAGCAGCTTAATGTCTTTTATATGATGGTGCTCAGAATTGTCCCCAGCACTTGAGGTGAGGCCACCCCAGTGCAGAGCAGAGCAGGACAATCCCCTCCCTCACGTGGCTGGTGATACCCCCCAGGACATGACTGGCCCCCCTGGCTGCCAGGTCACTGCTGGCTCATATTCTGTAAAACGTCCTTGTCAAATCCAGGCCTTCCGCTTAAACTAGGGTCATAAAAGTACTTTCCCTCATACATTTAAAAAAAGCTAATGTAAATTTAATTTAAAAAAATGACACTGTACACGTGTAGCAGAAATTTGTCATTCTCCATGTGAGTCATGTAAATCACTTTTTGATTTCCTCTTCTTTGGTGCCACTGTAACTTAACACTGGCTGCAGTCTCCTTTCTTCCTTGTCAAAGGTGCACACGAACTGGTGCTCAGCTTTCTTAGGTTTTAAAATAAACTTTCAGAGCACTTCTGCTGATGATAAAGGCTGCTCAGCCAAGCAGGGGCTGGGTCAGGGCTGCAGTGTGTCCTGCTCAGGTGAGACAGAGGATTACCTGCACCTGCCCTGTCAGCATGTCATTTGCACCTTGACCATCTGAGGAATGCAGCAACACAGGAGATGGTTGGATTAGTTCATTTAAAATACTAATATTTTATTATAGGGTTTACTTAATGGTCTTATTTCTGGCTCTTGATTTTTTTAAGCATTAAAATAACACATTTTTTTAAAGCAGTGGGATATGCTGTGTTTTGTTTGAAATAATTTCAGTATTGGGGACTAACAGCACTGAGCTGCGTAAACACTCTCCCAAACATCAATAGAATGCAGTATTTTATACTTTAATATTTTCTTGTGTTGCTTTATTAAGTAACACTGTTTCATCTTCATTGCATTTCTAGTGTTTTGCTTTTTTTTTGCATTTTCTGTTTTCCTGTAGCACATCCAAAGTTGAATTGTTACAATGTTTGGGAATAAAGCATCTCTTTGCGCAAGGAGACTAATTAGGAACTAATATGAGCAGATAAACACTTAACTGGACTTTTGAACTGTTTTTATAAAAACTTTAATGTGGAATATCAGTGCAGGAGGACTTCTGTGTTCTTTCTTTGAGAAAAGGTTTGGAGCATTTTTGGAAGCAGGAATTTTAAATTCCGTTGTCGGTTGATGTGCAGAGGGGCAGTTACAGGCCCGGAGCCTGCAGCTGTCTCGTGGCTTTCCGAGTCTTCCCGAATTAAGCAATAAATTCTTGGGAATAGCATAAATAAATACCTGGGGCCTGAGCTACCCACTCTAGTGAAGGGTGTCTCACCCCACAGCCTGGAGAGCTTCTGCCACTGAACTGCGCTCAGAATTAACTGTGCAAGTGGGATCTCGCATGGAAGTGTCGGGTTGTCTGTTCCAAAACACCTGGAAATAAACCCTACGGTTTTGTGTTGCTGTGTCTGACTGGCTTCACTGCTTTGGTGCTCTCCACACCAGCCTGTACAGAAATAATTGTGACTGCAAAAATGATTGTAAAAACCTGAACTTGGTGATAATTTTGTCCCCAGTAGAGTTCTTTGTGAGAACTTAGTTTTGTTAATGAACTAATATCTTTGCAGCCCCTGTAAAATTAATGATCCATAGTCACTGCTGCTCTCTGAGTGCCTCGCAGGGGGATGTTGCAGGTGCAGGAAGTGCTTGTCTCAAAGGAGTTCTGAGATGGACATCTGAGTCCAGTGCTCCAGTCCCTGTGGCAGCTGATTTACCAGCTCATGTCCATTTCTTAATGCACCTGGGGAATGCAACACACCTGCTCAGACACCAGGTCATTCCCTGTCAACATCAGGGATCACAGGAACCTCTCAGATACTCGGTCACCATCCCTCAGTGTCACAGCAGCTCCAGCACCCACAGAATCTTCAGCGTCAACACTGAGGAATCTTGAAGACCAGTGAACTCCCGCACTGGACTCATGCCCTGGGTTTTCACAGCACAGTCAATCCTGATTTCCACTGGGTCGTTTGGAAACCCCAGCCAGCTGGGATGCCCAGAGCACACTCCCTGCCTCCCCCCCACTACGGCCACAAGTCTTTCCTGCTCAGTCCAGGTTACAAACTCCCAGAACTATTTCTGGCAGGCCAGCACAAGGCAATCAGCCATGCTTGTGAATCCAAACTTATTGATAAATGTGTCAGAACGCCTCCCAGGCACGATGCAGGGCACCTTCCAACAGCCATTGCTGCGATCAGAGAGTGCTTCATTTAGCATCCAAGAAATCCCTGCAGAGTCTGGCACAAGGGACCCTTGATGTGGGACAGGAAGAGACACAGAGTGTGCTGGGGGAGCCTTAACTCCCATCACAGGCTTTGTGCTGTGCTCTGGCTCCCTCCCCACACCAGGATTGTGGTGCTGCCGGCTGCTCACACTAGGATACCTCCCTTCTGCCCATTGCAGCCCCCTCGTTCCCTCCCCTTGTGCTGCCATCCCCGAAAAGCACTTTCCCTGTCTGTTCCCTGCCAGGGTGCAGGCGTTGGGGAGAAGGCACAGGCAGCTGTGGGGCAGTGAGGCTTGTCCTGGGGCAAAGGGATGGGAAAACGTGTACAAGCCCATCTCAGTGGGGCAGATCAGCCACTAGCACCACTGTTCAACCTGGACGTGCCACAGGTGCTCCTGTGTCCTGTGTAGGCCTGGACACCATGGAGTGGTGTGATGGGACTGGGCAGAAGAGGAAGGAGGAGGAGGAGGAGGAGGAGGAGGATGGCTGCTGGAGAGCCACAGCTCAAAAGGAACCTGAGTCCAGGTGTGCTCTTCAGCATCTTCCCTGCCATGAGGATTGGGAGCACTTGGAGCTGGAAGGAGGCTGGTTTAGGACTGGTGACACCATTGGGGTGGCTGGGATGGACTGGTCTGTGATAGGGCTGTCCTGTCTGCCATGGGGTCACTGATGATGGGAGGGCACATGGGGAGGGGCCATGGCAAGGCCAGTGCACAGCCCTGCGGTCAGATCCACCCCCATCCCGCAGGATGGGCCAGCTGGACCCCAGGCTCATCAAAGCTGTGGCTGCCCACACCCTAGAAGTGTCCAAGGCCAGGTTGGATGGGGCTTGGAGCAACCTCGGACAGTGGAAGGTATCCCTGCAGATGGGGTGGAATGAGATGATCCTTAAGGTCCCTTCCAACCCAATCCAACCCAACCCATTCCATGATTCTGTGATCGATGGCATGGAGAGATGGGCTCCAGGTTCCAGCCCCCATGTATGGAAGTGGGACAGAGGCTGCGGGACACATGAATCCCCAAAGCCCTCGAGATGTGCCCATCAGGCCTCTCCTGGCAGCTGCAGGCTGGGGCCCCTCTCAGGCTCTCCTCTGCACCAACAAATGTCACTGCACATCTGAGAAAAATAAGGGGAGCTGCAGCCAGAACCTGTAAAGGGGTAGCAGAATCTCTTGGTGAATTCCAGTTTGCCATCCACTTTGGAGCTGTGCCTGGAATTGGTTATGGATACAAAAGGCAGAGTTGGAGATTCCTGGGGAGCTGCACAAGCCTCTTTTGTGCTCTTCTTTAGACCCCTCAAGCAGAGGATCAGGCAGTGGCACCAATTCTGTAGGATCACCGAACGTGTGGGCTGGCAGCAGCTCCTGTGGCAGCAGCAGCCTGTATGGACAAAGCTGTTACCTCTCCTCCCTTCCTGGCTACAAGCCCAGGTAAGGCACTCCTGGCCTCTCACTGTGACCAGGAGCCAGGTTTGAGGACAGATGCTGTTGCAGCAGCTCCCTTATGATACTCCCAGCACAGCAAGCATTCCCCAAACCAGGGCCAGCCCCTCTGCATGGCCTGCTGGCACCCACACTGTGCTCCACCACATGCCCTGATCTCAAATAACACGAGCACGACACATTGGCTGCTACTCTTTAATGGCTCCTGGCCACTATGGAGGCGAGAGGGGACAGGCTGGCCACGCCGCCGTATCTGTCCCACGGCACTGCTGGAGCAGGGCCTGGCCATCACAGCTTCAGCTCGTGGGGCATGGGCTCCCCTCGCAGCCCAGCCAGCAGGTTGTTGGCTGCCAGCACGGCCATGGTGCTCCTCGTGGCGTACGTGGCGCTCCCGATGTGTGGCAGGATCACTGTGGGGACAGGAGGGACACTGCTCACCTCTCACCTTCGCACACACCCCAACAGCCCCTTGCAGGGCTGTCAGAGGTACAGTGTCTATGTAGATTTGTGTATTAATAAATATGTGATGTTACTGTTATAAGTCACGTATTCAATAAATACACATGTATGAGTTATGTCCTGACTTGTTTTGTTTCAGAGCTCTCAAATCTTCAAGTCTGCAAATACTTCTGGAAAGTCTCTCCTCTTATCACTCCTCACACTGTCTACTTTGAGAAACAATGCAAATAAATAAAAAATGAGTTTAAGTGAAAAGATAAAACAACAGCTACAGGTCTGTATTTCAGAAACAGACACTCGGTCATGGGCAGTTCCAAATTTTCATGGATGTCCCTATGGCTTCTTTTTGGAACACACTTTTCCTACTCCAGAAACCCCCTCTCCCTGGAGGGAGGACATCCTGTGAGAGACTGGCCAAACAAACTCCTTCCTAGCCATTCTTCCTCACCTGCATCATCCTCTGCCAGAGAAGACAGGTCTCAGTCCTGCACCTGCACCTCCCCACCTGCCCAAAGTCCCACCTGCCCGATGCCTGGAACTATCCAGATAACAGGTTGCCCAGGCTCATGGCAGCCCGGCCAGCCCAGCAGTGCTCCCAAGACCAAGACTCCTCCAGGCAAACTCAGCAGCCCACTTTTAGCCAGCAGCAAACTCTTCTAGCACAGTATGTGCCCAGGAGCTCACAGAATACCTGAGCTGGACAGGGCCTGAGCTGGGAATTTGTTTCTCATTCACACACCTGCCGATACCAGATCTCTTGTGAATTTCACACATTGAATGAAGAGACATCACAAAGGTACTAAACCTGAGCTTATCTCAATGGCTTTCTGGAAGATTAAAACAGCTCCCACACTTGTTTGACATCATATCGACGAGTTTTTACCCCACAGCAGCTTTGCTCTCGCATTGTACAGTAGCCCACCTAGATATACCTGACCTGTCCTGTGCTCTGGTGCCCACTGGCACCAGCGGACTAATGGGGACCAGGGGTCCCTGTCACATCTGTCCCTGGGCCACCGAGGCAGCACCTGCTGGAGGAGGGGTCTGAGCACCCTCCAGACACTCACCGCAGTTCTTGAGGGAGAGCAGGGGGTGGTCAGTAGGCAGTGGCTCTGGTGTAGTGACGTCCAGGCCGGCAGCCGCGATCTGGCCATGGGCCAATGCATCGTACAGGTCCTCCTGGTTCACCACAGCCCCCCTGGCAAACGTGAGGGGTGAGAGGCTGGCATCACTGCTGAGGGGTCCCACAGGCTCCCAGGGACACAGAGGCAGTGTGAAGGCCATGAAGGCTGTGTGTTCTGTCTGGACTCAGAGCCCAGCAGATTCCCCCAACACTCCCAGCCTGGAAGGGCGACAGCCGCTCTCCCAGGCATGGGACTGGGCTGCCAGTACCTGCTTGTGTTGACGAACACAGAAGTCTTCTTCATCCTGCCAAAGAAGTCCTTGTTGCACATCCCCTGGGTAGCTGGCGTCAGGGCACAAGTCACCACTACAAAGTCCGACTTCTCGGCCAGCCTCATGAGCGGGACTGAGAGAAGAAACACAGGGACATCGCACTGCAGCCAACTCCAGGGACAGCTGCCATCCCTCCTGTCCTCCCAGCAGGACACCTTGGTACTCATCCTGCCAGGAGCAGCTGCTGCATTTTGCCCCTTTTCACTGTGTCCAACTTCCTTGTGGGAATGACACTGACAGAAAATCACCAATCCAGGGACACAGGGAAGGGGAAGAGTGGCAGAATCAGCTGCAGCCTACAGCTCTCACAGTGGTCTGATGAACCCCTGCATGTCCAGCCTTCGTCTGGCTCAGAGGAGGCAGGGTCCTCCTGTCACCCCCCACTGCCTTGTGGGGCACGTCTGGGACATGGCATTCCCTCCCTTGCTGTCCCCTCACACTGGGCTTGCCCAGGATCCCCCCAGATCCCCCAGCCTGTGCCCTCCCTCCACTGGCCCACTCTGCAGGTGACAACCCTGTGAGTGACACCCCCCTGGAGCTGTCCCAGCCATGGTGCTCCAACACCGCCCCTGCCCTGGTGCTGTCCTTACCAAACTCAGCCCCAAACTCTGCCGCACTCTCCGGTTTCGGGCCACTGCCAGTGTACAGAAACTTCCTGACCCCAAATGGCTTCAGGCGCCGGGCAACTGCCTGTCCTACGAGTGAGGGAGAAGGGTGTTGGGCTGCTGTGGCTCCATGGCACGCGTGGGGACCAGCACCTGAAGGCACTGAAGGGCTGCTGCAGGGGGATCACTCCTTCCTGGCTGCTCCCAGCCCAGGCTGTGGGGCAGGGGTGGGGACATTCTGCTGTGGAAAGGGGCCCATGGACAGTGACCCTGTGAGTGCCCTTGGGAGCACACTGGGGAGCAAGGACAGGCACAGCCGCCTGCTGGCAAAGTCCACAGCTGGATGGTGCCGAGTGCCATGTGGACTTTGCCACTGCATTTGTTTAACTGAGGACGAGGAGAAGGCACGGGCTGCTGCAGGGGTTGGAGGTGGTGGAAGCACATGAACACCTGAGGCTTTAAGCCTGAGGCTGATGAGCCAGCACAGCTGCTGGGAGAGGCTCGGCACAGCTCCCCTCGCTGTGCTCATGGGGTTTAAACAGCTGAGCACCAGGTCACCACCTTGGCTGGGTCACAGAGCCCCAGACCAGTCTGGGCTGGAAAAGACTGCAAACACCATTTCATTCCAACCCTCCCACCTCCAGCAGGGACACCTTCCAGTAGCCCAGGTTGAAGGTGAGGCTCCAAACCCACCCTGCCACTGCTAGAGACACAGAAACCTGCTCTCTGAAGTGCACATACCTATCCTGCCCAGCCCGATGATGCCCACGGTGCTGTCAGACAGGCCATAGCCACACATCCACAGGGGCTTCCATGTTGTCCAGCCACCACTAGCAGAGAGAGTGGGACAGGAACAGGAGTCATGGAAAGCTGTTCAGAGCCCAGCCCAGGTGCTCACTGTGAGCTGCATGAAACTCTGGCCTCGGCTCTTCATCCCCAGCCCATGTGGCACAGTTCTGGGGCCACCCACAGTGGGCACTCACCTCTTCACCTGCTCTGCTGCCTCGGGCAGCCGGCGGCACGCAGACAGCAGCAAGGCCACGGTCAGCTCTGCGGTGGCGTCGGTCAGCACGTCGGGGGTGTACCCCACACGGATCCCCCTGCAGGCCAGACAGGGCTCTGGGGCAGCCCCGGGGTGCTCCCCTGGCATCTCCAGGCTGGCTGCCAGCACTATGCCTGTCCCAGGTCCCCAGGGACATCCCTTCAGCTCTCAGTCCTCCTGCCACAACCTTCCCCCGGGCTGTCCCTGCCTCGGCCCAGCACCCAAAAGCTCCTGCAGCCCTGGTAGGGTTGGGGTGACCCCAGCCATGACCTGGCAGCAGAGGTGTGCAGATAGCTGACCCATAGAGGCCCACACTCTGTGAAAGCCCACCTGCCAAAAGGGACCAGCAGGATGTAGGGTGTGTTGGGGGCAAGGGTGCAGAACTAGGGGGACAGTGCAGGGGGTGCAGAGCATGGGAGAGGGAATGAAACATGGGGGGGGGTCACAGCAGGGGGAGGGCTGGAACAGAAGGTGTCAGAGGTGGCAGGGGGACAGAGCAGGGGAGGAGAGGGCCAGCGTTACCGCTTCTTGATCTCGTCCAGGGCGAGGTGGTCGAAGCCCACGGACAAAGTGCTGATGACCTTCAGGCCGGGCCCTGTAAGACACGATCGGCGCTGCCGTACCTGTCCCGGGGGCCCGGGGGATGGCGGCGGGGAAGAAGGGGATCCCGCACGCACCGGCCGCGTCCAGCACCTCGCGGTCGATGCGGTCCGAGAGCAGGCAGAGCAGCCCGTGCGTCCCCGCCACGCCCGCCAGCAGCTCGGCCCGCGGCACCGGCTCCTCCGAGTCCCACTGCTGCACCCGGCACCTGCGGCGGCACCGACCGCTGTCGGGACCGGCACCGGCACCGGCACCGCCACCGGGACCCGCCCCGGAACCCCAGCTGGCACCAGGACCTGAAGTGGCTCCGGGACCCGAACTAGCACCGCGACCCGAACTGGCACTGTTCGTGCGGCGGGACCCGCAGCGCCCCGCGCTCACCCGCTCGCCTGCGACAGCACCCGCAGTCCCTCGGCCGGGATCCGCCGCGTCACGAACACCGACATGGCCGCTGCCACCGCCCGGCCCGCCAGCGCTGGGGACAGCCCCGCACAGCCCGGGACTGCCCGGGACACACCGGAACAGCGCGGGACAGCCCGGAACAGCCCGGGACCGCCCGGCCCCCGCCCCGCCCCGCTCCGGCTGCGGCTCCGGCTCCACCCCCTGCGGGGTCGCGCCTGCGTTCAGGCGCCCGTTCGTGAGCGGGCAGGTGTGTCCATGTGTGGAGGTACGGACACTCCTGCAGGTGTGCGTGTCCGTCCATACACGGACATCCGGACATTCCTGCACAGGGAAAGGAGAATCGGGGGGGACCTTGTGGCTCTGCACAACTCCCTGACGGGGGGGTCGGGCTCTGCTCCCAGGGAACAGGGACAGGAGGAGAGGGAACGGCCTCAGGTTCGGCCAGGGGAGGCTCAGGGTGGACATCAGCAGGAATTTCCCCATGGAAAGGGTGGTCAGGCCTTGGCACGGGCTGCCCAGGGAGGTTTGGAGTCCCAGTCCCTGGAGGTGCCCAAGGCAGGGCTGGAGGTGGCACTCAGTGCTCTGAGCAGGGTGACAAGTTGAGACTCAGTGGTGTCAGAGTTCTTTTGCAGCCTATTGGATTCAGTGGTGCTGTGATATCCACACACATCTGTGCACACACTCTTACACACAGACAGGTCTGTGTGCACACACACAGGCACACACCTGCATATTCAAGTATGTACATTCTTACACACACAAGTTGGGTGCTGTTCTGGCGTGAATTGCCCCCACAGCCCCCGGTGGCAGCTTTGGGGTGTCCCAGGGGCTACAGATGGGTCAATTGCCACCTCTCCCTACACTGAACAGACTCTGCTCATTAAGTAACCCAGATTTAGGTTGTCTGGAGATCTGATTTGAACACATTCTGTGACTGCAGGTACAGGGGAGGGGAGCCCAAGGGAAACCATGAGCTTGATAGTTAACACAGCTGTGTTGTTTCTTGGAATGAGCACAGAGCCAGACCGGTAAAGATGACACAATTGTGGGCAGAGGGAACACGGAGTTTGAGTTACATACACCGGAATATTGCTCCATGTGGGATTTGTTCTGCTGCTCCGGGTGGGATTTCCCTTTATCATGATGTACCATCAGCATGCTGTCAGATTATGCCAGCAGAATTGCTTTTATTTTTAAATAATTGCTTGAAAGTTTGTTTTATGCTGCTGAGCTGGCTATCATTCGAGCTGCCGCCCTGATCAGGTATGGAATAGTGTCAGGAGTACCTGCTTTTCAGCGTGACACTTCCAGACTCATCCTGCTGGGGTTTTCCAATTCCCGCTTCCCGGTCTCAGTGGATGTGGTGGAGCACACATCCAGCAACCTCCAGGCTCTGGGCCAGTGCCCCCAGTGACTCCAGAGAGATGGAGACCCCCAGAGAGGGTTTATTTATGAAACAAAGCGCACAATTCTGGCCACAGCATGCTTTTATCAATGAAAAACCCCTGTAAACCATCTCCTTCACCATGGCTTCGGGTGTGGAGTCCCCCAGCCCTCCCTGGTCCCTCTGAAGGTGAGGTTGCAGTGCTGTGCTTCTGCACTGCATCTCTCAGAGACCCTTGGCAGCAGAGCCACAGGGTCACCCTGGCTCTGGATAACCATCCCTTGTGTTATGATCTAATTATTAAGGTTCTTTAGCAATACCTCTGCCCGAATTAAGGTACAAACGAAACCATATGCCAATCAATAGTATGAGTTTTATTGATAGTAAATATGAGAGAGAGAGAGAGAAGAAAAGAGAGAAAAGAGAGAAAAGGGGGAGTAGGGAGCAAGATGGGGGGGACAGAGAGGGACAGGGACAAAGAAGTATCACCACTTCGTGGGTCCCACTGGTGTTCTGATGTCCTCTTCAGCTGGTCTCAGTGGTAGAAGTCCCCCCAAAAGCACAGAATGCCATGGGTTGATATACACTCAGGCCAGGTGGAAATGTCTAGGCATGTCCCCCTGGGAGAGGGGGCAGCCTCTAGCAGCAGTCTCTGCTTGCATCACATGCAGTCCTGTGGTGCAAGGCGTCTGGGGAGCACTTTGGGGGTCTGTGATAGATTGTGACTCCCCCTCAGCTGCCTCTCACGTGGGAGTCCCGTGGATGTGGCTTGTGGGGTTGGGGGTTCCACAGCTGGGCCAGTTTGTGTAATGGAGGATGAATGTGTATTGCCTCTGACTAGAGGTTACGCCATCCTCCTCCCCCTTCAGCTGGGGGCTAGGGCTGTGCAAACTTGGCTTCTGTGAGCTGTGCTTTGCCCCCCACCCCAAACTCAGCCAGAAATGATTCTCAGTACAGCTGGTGGCTTCAGCCTCTGTGGATGCATTCCTTTCCCTCAGACTGAGATGACTGCACAATAGGCTTTTCCCTTTATCTAATCTCAGCAGTTTGGCTCAGTTCAAGGTTCCAGTCAGGTATCTTCAGGGAGGCTTCTCTGATCAAAACTTTATATCAATGTTTGAGGCATGAACTATTTTCAGTCTCTGACACCTTGTTTCCCATTTTGGTGTTTTCTGGATAAAACCCACACACATATGTAAATGCCTAATTCCCTTTGCACCTTGCGATTTGTTCCAGGCAGACCTGACCATCCCAACTCTGGGAAACTGAACACCTTTCAAAGAGAGCTGAAAGAGAGGGAGAGGGATGGGTAATGGGACACCCCTTCCTCTCCCACACCTCTCCACCACTCAGATGTGGGCTGCCACACCTCCATACATCCATGTCTCCCTCTTGCTGCCAAGTGGGAAGGACACTGACAGGGTTGGGAATGCCACTCTCTCTGGTACAGCTGGAGTCTGACTTATGTCAGGGTGAAACAGAAAAAACCACCAGCTTTCCCTCTATGAAGGGAACCACCAGCCCCCCCAGGCAGAGACGGCAGCTCTCCAGAGGATCCGGGATGTGGAGGTGTGGCAGCCCCTTGCAAAAAGCCAGAGAACGGCTGGGTCTCTGCCCAGCTGTCCCATCCCATCCCATCCCATCCCATCCCATCCCATCCCATCCCATCCCATCCCATCCCATCCCATCCCATCCCATTGTAACCCATGCTGTTGCACCCTGTCCCACCCAGCCTGGGTTTTGAGGAGGAGCTGTGGCTCTCCAGGGAGTGCAGTGATTGCAGTTGATTCCCTGGAGATTTATGCAGACTGGACAGGAGAAGCCCTGAAGGCTGGTGATGGGACCAAATCCAGCTGGACTCAAACCCAGGTTGTTGTTTGCTTCCCAGAGCCTGTTTGCTGGGA
>JAVTVJ010006250.1:2500-26177 GCA_034509425.1 Eopsaltria australis
AATTAGGGTTAGGGTAGGGTTAGGGTTAGGTTTAGGGTTAGGGTTAGGGTGAGAATTAGGGTAGGGTTAGGGTTAGGGTTAGGGTTAAGGTTAAGGTTTAAAGATAGGGTTAGGGTTATGGTTAGGGTCAGGTTCACCAGGTTAGGGTTAGGATCACGGGTTAGGATTAAGTTTACGGGTTAGGGTCACGAGTTAGGGACACTGGTTAGGGTTAGGGTCACAGGTAAGGGTTAGGGTTAGGGTTAGGTTTAGGTTCACAAGTTAGGGTTTGGGTCGCGGGTTAGGGTTAGGGTAAGGGTCAGAGTCGTGGTCAGGGTCAAAGTTAGGTCAGGGAGGGACAAAGGGACGGGGGCCAATGGGGAAGGAAGAAGGGATGAGAGGGAGAGACTGACAGGTGAATACTACAATTATGAACCGAATAACAACGAACATTCTGGAACAAGGGGATAACAGGCAGGAGAGTGGCAGATGGCTAGGCAAATGATGAGAGGGCAGCCAGCCCTCTTGAAGCTCAGCCCCTCTTTGGGGCTATCCCTCTGAACTCCACCCCAGGGGGTCTTAGTCCTTGGGCTCCTTTATCCAAAGCCTTCTCAGGGGGGAAAGGGTTTCACACTGCTTAGGTGCCACCACCACAGCTCTGCTTCCCAGGAAGTGGCTGGACATTGCTTGATGATGGGAAGTAGCTTTTGCTTTAGTAAATGGCCTTTGCCTTGACCCACAAGTAGTTTTTTTTCCATCTTATTTTCTTCCCCCATCCTGCTGAGGAAGGGAGTGATAGAGTGACTTAGTCGGCACCTGGTGTCCAACCAAGGTCAACCCACCACAGTATTTTTTGGCACCCAACATGGGGTACAAGACAAGGGCAGTTTGTATTAAGTCTGCTATAGCTATAGTAGTTATTAAGGAGCAAGCTCCTGTGTGGGACACAAAGGTTTTTGGTTGCACTGCTTATCTCTTTATTTTGCTGGCTATAGGAACATGTTAATACAAATAAGGGCTCTGTGCTTTGCTGTGGCACTGATGGCTTTGCTGTGCGGTAGGAACTATCTTGTGGAGAAAATCAGGGAATATCTCCCTCTCCTTACCCAGGACAGATATGGATGGTTTTATTATGCAGGTTCCCCAGGTATTTGTACAACCTGTTTAATACTACTAATTAACACTGTTAGCATATTATGTGGTTGGTGGAATCTGGTGTAATCTTGGTGTAAGAGAAGAATATTTTTGGGTGAGGTGACAATGAAATGTGCCAGTTCCTGGGTGGCAGGGCATGTGGAAGGATTTGAGCAGGTTCCTAGGGCGGTTCTCACCTCCCATTACCTGGGACTTTACACCTGAACAGGAAAACAACCCTGGCAAACTGACATTTCACCTGATAGAAGAGTGCCTTGCCTACCCCAATGAAAACCAGCAGCTCCTCATCCTGTACTGGAGTCTGGCCTGTGCCTATCAAGCCACAGTTCAGTACTCTCAGAGGACTGTAGTTGAGGCAGGAACCCGAATTGCATTTGAGGACACTATGGTTGAGATAAGGACTCAAACCACAGCAACTACAATAATTGCCCCAATAGTGAAAAACAAACAGTGAACAAGGATAACAAAGGTTCCATATCCTTGATTAGAAAGGGACAAGGAAGAAGAGGAAGGGTCTGATCAAGAAGCTAGACTTTAAACAATGAAATTGGAGGAAGGAGTGTGAGAATTCAGACAGGAAGCAGAAACCATCCTGTCCCTGACCTCATCAGAACTTTGAGACATGCAGAAAGACTACAGCCACCAGCTAGGTGTGAGGATTGCTGCCTGGCTTTTTTGATGCTGGGATAATGGGGCAGACAGTCAGCAATTGGAAGGTAAGGAAGCCCAATACCTGGGATCCCTTGCTAGAAACTAGGGAATTGAGAGAGGAATTGGAAAAGAAGCAGTAATTTGCAGTCTCTGCAGATGACTCCTCTCAAGCATGAGAGCAAGATATCCATTCAAAGAAAGACTTTGTGAGCTCCGCAGGAAAGTGGGTGTTCTGGGGTGACTGTATGGTGCTTGTATCCCTTATCGTTTGTTTTGTTTATGCTGGATATTAAGTTCTGTAGCTTTAAGCTAGGCCCAGAGAGACAGAGAGCGTGACGGGAGGACAGAAGATGTGCGCAGTTTGTTTGCAGGAGCTTCAACTTACTCCCACGGAATTCCTTCTGGAACTGTTTTTTGAGCTCCGACAGCGAAAGAGATAAGTCTCTCAGTGCTGTGCTCTCTCAGAATTCGCAGCCGTGCTCTCAGAGCGCTCGGCTTTTGAAGAGAGAGACTTTGGTTTTTGCTGGCTTTTCTTCTGGGACTGTTCAGTATCTCACCAGTCCAGGACATCAGGACAATCCCCCGGGGGCCCCCTGACTCTGCAGCCAGGCCTGGACACCGTCCCGAGCCCCTGGAGAGACTGAGAGTGACAGAGTCACACCTACAGAAGGACTCTCTGAATTTTCCATCTCTTCAGAGCAAGAAGCTTCATTGGTTTATATTATTAATTTTTCCATGCTTGTGAATACTTTGCTTGTTAAACAAACAGGTTTTTCCACATTTCTCTAAGGAAATCTTTCCCAAACCAGTTGGGGGAAGGGCAGCTGAAATTGGCTTTTCTAGAAGAGACCCCCTCGGAAGCTTCCTCCTAAAATTTGCCCTAAACCAGGACAGTGGGCTACTACAGATTAAGGTACCCAGTACCTGAGAGAATTAGAGGTACTGGAAGTCATTGTTAAGAATAGATGAGAGTTTAGATAAGTCCCTGTCTTTTGCCCAGGACTCCAGCAGCAGGCAGTAGCTTTATTGGGATGGCCAGCACCCCAAAACCCACTCTCCTTTGCAAGTTCTTTAATAATGGCCGATTCAGTCTATTATAGAATGAATTATTTATTTAATAGACACGAAACTAACAGATATAAGACTTTAAACAGACTATCTACTACACAGGACTAAACCAAAAAGAACTACTAGTAGGTAAATGTTGTAGTCCGCTTCCCATTGTCCTCTGGCTCCCTCTCCCCTCCCCTCTCCCCATTGACCCGTGTTAATGTCAATCAAACTTGTCTCCACCCCCCCCCCCAGCCCTCAGACCATTGGTCAATGATGCTCTGCCCACCCCCTACATGCCCCCTGTAAAACAGACCTACTTCCTGTACTTCCTCACCATTCAGCCCCTGCCTCCCCCCCCCAAGGAGAATTGTCTTGGGTCCTCCTTCGGACCACAATAAACTCCTTGGAACTGCACGCTGGATGGTCCCTCCTGCCTCTTTGTCTCCAAGGGCACACCAGAGTGTGTTTGTGGCTGCCTGTGTCCACCTACAGGGATGGGCTCTGTGTTGGCGTAGGTGCTATTTGGGGCACCACCTGAGTGGCTCTACGTGGGACACTCCAGGAACAGGTGTGACATAGGTCTATCCGACCACAGCACACCACCTCACATAAATATACAGTGCACGATAAGGCACCTTTTTTTACAGCTAGTGAAGAAATAGTATAGATTAGGATTCAACGTATCTTACCATCCAGTTGTTGGTGGGCACACATCTAAATCCTTTCTGTCAGTTTCTGGAAAAGTAACCATGAAGATGCATACAAGCTTCAAGGAGTAACCATCTTACACATTCCCAGGGAATGTGTAAGAGGCTTCTGCCTTTGTGATAATTCATGTGTGCTTTTATGGTTTGTAAAACAGTGTCTCTCAGGAATATTTCTTTTTCTTTTATCTCTTCCCATATCTGCTCTCCAGACTAAGATGTTGATTCCTAGTTGGGGGCCTGTCCTGAGTTTGCCCAGGAGGTGTAAATCCTGCAAGTGACCCATGCTGCAGGAAGTAATACAACTTCCTTCCTGGGAGAGAGAACCAATAACCAGCTAGTTTTGAGTATTGATATTGATGCCTGAAGGATTTTTCTGCTTTTCTTCTGAATACTTCTTACACTGTTCCCTATATTCACAAGTATTAGCATGCATACTTGTGATGCTTTAGGTGATAGTTTAGCCTGGTTTCATGGTGTTTAGCAGGTCACTAGACTAAACACCCCTGAAGCCACGTAGAGTTAGAAGACCAAACACCCTGTTTTCGTGAGCCCTCAAGGTCTCCTAGTAGGACAGATTCTGTAAACTAGAAGTTAGCCCACCCAGGCCCCTTATTGGGCCCTCCTGGTAGATATGCTAATGTGTAGAGTCTTTATACTCGATTGGGGGGGACGGGGCTTTTGCGGCGTGTTCTACCTGGACGGCAGAAGCCATCGAACGGGATCCTATTAAAATACCGAGGTAAACAACCCCCAACCCTTTCACCGTGTCTGAGCCTTTATTTCCTAAGACCAGAAAAAAGGCATCAATATGTATGCCAACCAATTAAAAGTTGATCTGCCTTCGAGGAAAAAAACCCTATATAAGCTGAGGACGCTTGAGAGTCCCCCTTTCTTGCCTTCCTGCTTTTGCCAGAGAAGCAGGTTCCCTGCTTTCTCTCTCCAGTAAGACTGGACCCTTGCCATCTCCCCCTTCCCCTCAGAGGGAGCGGGGGGAAAGGGGGGTTTGGATCTTCACTTGAGCCCTTTGGGGCTCAGACACAGCTGAGGTGTAAATTCTAGCCACAGCCAGGCAGGGCTGAGCCTTTGCTCTCCCTCCCCCTCAGCTCGGATGCTGAAATGCTGCTCTTGAACAGTGCAGGCAGAGACCACACGACCATCGCAAGGCCCGAGAGAGAGATTAACCCTCTCAGTGTCCGGATGAAACTCACAGACACCCATCCTTCCCTGCACAGAGAGAAAAAAGAGTGAGGACACCTACAAAAATGCAGCACAGCAACTCTAAAGTTGGTGAAGGAAGCAGAGCCAATGCCTAGAGGGGGGAGCATGAGGAGTGCTTCAATAATGAAGCTGAAAATTCTTTTGTGAAACCATGGTTGGGACTAAGGTAAAATATTCCCTGTAATATATGAGGAAATGGTCCAAAGGGGGGATGTGATGTTCTAACTGCAGCCAGTGAGCCAAGGCACCTGTGTAGAGATAAATAGATGCTGAAGTAATTGCAGCCTGATGAGAAGCTTGAGGAGAGACAGAGAAGAAGCTGTGACCAGTGCCTTGCCTTGGAGATGGTGAAAGAAAACTTGTGTTGCCAATAACAGAAGAAGGGGATTTTCTTTGCTCCTGCAATAGAACTGCTCATCATTAAAAGGGTACCCCATGGATTGTCAGGACCCACTCTAGTATCTGTGAGAAGGCTACTAGTGTGGGAGGGTGTTATGATCCAATTATCAAGGTTCTTTGGAAATACCTCTGCCCGAATTAAGGTACAAACGAGACCATATGCCAATCAATAGTATGGGTTTTATTTGATAGTAAATATGAGGGAGAGAGAGAGAAGAAAAGAGAGAAAAGGGGGAGTAGGGAGAAAGATGGGGGACAGAGAGGGACAGGGACAAAGAAGTATCACCACTCCGTGGGTCCCACTGGTGTCCTGATGTCCTCTTCAGCTGGTCTCGGTGGTGGAAGTCCCCCGAAAGCACAGAATGCCATGGGTTAATATACACTCAGGCCAGGTGGAAATGTCCAGGCATGTCCCCCCGGGGGAGGGGGCAGCCTCTAGCAGCAGACTCTGCTTGCATCACGTGCACTCCTGTGGTGCAAGGCGTCTGGGGAGCACTTTGGGGGGTCTGTGATAGATTGTGACTCCCCCTCAGCTGCCTCTCACGTGAGAGTCCCATGGATTTGGCTTGTGGGGTTGGGGAGGCTTCACAGCTGGGCCAGTTTGTGTAATGGAGGATGCATGTGTATTGCTTCTGGCCAGAGGTTACGCCATCCTCCTCCCCCCTTCAGCTGGGGGGTAAGACTGTGCAAACTTGGCTTCTGTGAGCTGTGCTCTGCCCCCACCCCAGAAATGATTCTCAGTACAGCTAGTGGCTTCAGCCTCTGTGGACGCATTCCTTTCCCTCAGACTGAGATGATTGAACAATAGGCTTTTCCCTTTATCTAATCTCAGCAGTTTGGCTCAGTCCAAAGTCCCAGTCAGGTATCTTCAGGGAGGCTTCTCTGATCAAAACTTTATATCAATGTTTAAGGCATGAACTATTTTCAGTCTCTGACAGAGGGGACTTCCACAACAAGCAGATTTTCCTCTCGGGTGGCTGCTGGTTGTGGGGCTGGAACCATAAAAACTGTATTTTCTTGTGGATAAGTCTATGGTATAAGCAAGAGAAACTTCTCTCCCTAAATGGACTGAGAAAAGACTATTTTAGAGGTGGTAAACTGACTGAAGATTCAAAGTGGTGTCTTTTTGTGTTGTCAGTGGGAAAGAGATGGAGAGGTGGGGGGAGCAGAGGTGTTCTGAGGGTTTTGTTCTTGTTCTGTTATTTTTCTTTCTTTTTAGGTCTGTTAATAAACTTTCTTTATATTCTTTAAAGTTTGAGCCTGCTTTTCCTACTCCTAATCCTTATTTCACAGCAAAACTGAGTAAATTTTTGTAAGTGTGCTGGCATTTGGACAGAGACTCAGATTGGCAAACTCAAACTACTACAGGGCCTGAGCCCTTTTGCTGCCAGAAATGACCCCTTGGTGGGTCTCTGACCCACTTGGGTTATCTCTTCCATATGCACTAACAATCTGTGGTCAAGATGGAGGTGGACACATCCTGCCACAGTCATCTACAGTGATCTAAATGATGTCTCTAAAGAGTCAGAGGATGTTCTGTGCACACAGACCATCTAGAGGAATGTGCTTCAAAGTGCCCCAGTGTCATATTCTAACATCTTGGCAGTGATCTATTGCTGAGAAATGGATACGCCAACTGTGGATAGTGTCTTCTTGGCTCCAAAATTTTGAAGAAAATCTCTGTCCCTCCCCATTCTTATGGATCAGAGACTCACTTTCAGGGTAAGCCCAAGAAATCAGTCCTCTTTTGCCCTGGACAAACAGAAAGGGAGCCCCAGGCATATCCCACACAGCACACTCTGCTTCTTGCTGCATGACCAAGAGGAGGACATGACGAAGTGGGATGGGGAACCCACCTTTCAGCTTGAAGCCCATGTACATGAACTGAGAGGGAAGAGAGCTGTTAAGAAGGGGACACCCAAGAAGAGTCAGTGTAGCTGCTGCAAAGACACAATAAGGTTATCAGCATCTCCCAGACATAGAACTGAAATCACCTCCCTTGATCGGGTGAGGGGGCTTCTGGTCTGGCATCTCAAAGGTCCGACAGTGAATACTTTGCCCAAGAACAGGAATAGAGGGTCCCTGCCTCTGGCCAGGAGAAGGAAAGGGATGACCAGGCATACTGGACTGTATGGATTTGATGCCCTGGCACATCAGATTCACAGAAGTATAAAGTTTTAATAGATACTGGTGCATAGTGTACACTGATGCCATCAAGGCACAGGAGTAAGGAATCCATCTGGATCTCTGGAGTGACAGGGGACTGCCAGGAGTTGTCTGTATTAGAGGCTGAGGTGAGCTTAACAGGGAACAAATGGGAAAAGCACCCATTGTGACTGGACCAGATGTCCCTTGTATCCTTGGCATTAACTACCTCAGGAGAGGGTACTTCAAGGACCAGAAAGGGTACTGATGGGCTTTTGGTGTAGCCACTGCGAATACAGAGATTAGATAGTTGTCTACTTTTCCTGGTTTCTTGGAAGATCCCTTCATTGTGGGATTGCTGTAAATTGAAGACCAGCAGGTGCCAAATGCTACCAGGACAGTGCACTGGTGATGCCAAAATGATTTTTGCTTTTATATGTTCTTAATATATATTTGTAGCTCTATAGACTGTTATTGTATAGTTATTATAGTTCCTAGCTAACTCCAGCATTTTTCCTATTAGGCAAAACACATTCCTAAAGGCCCCCATCCTATCTTGCTGCTTCCAGGAACCAAGGATGAGCTACCCTCCTGTCCTGGGTTGACTGTATGATGCTTGTATCCCCAATCGTCTCTCCTGCTTATGCTGGGTATTAAGTTCTGTAGCTTTAAGTTAGGTCCAGAGAGACAGAGAGAGTGAAGAGCGTAAAGGGGGGGAGAAAACGCGCACAGTTTGTCTACAGGAGTTACACCTTACTCCCCCGGAAATTCCTTTGGAGACTGCGCTCAAAGTGGGGACAGAAAAAATAGAGATAAGCTCTCTGTGTGCTCTTGGAGTTTGCAGCGGAGTGCTCTCGGAGATCTCTCGGCTTTTGCAGGGAGAGAGAGACTTTGTTTCTTTTGCTGCTTTTCTTTCTTCTTCTGGGACTGGTCAGCATCTCTGTGGTCCAAGACATCAGGACAATCCCCCCGGGGGCCCCCCTGACTCTGCAGCCAGGCCTGGCCATCGGCCCCAGCCTTGGGAGGGACTGAGGCTGACACAGCCACACCCACAAAAGGACTCTCTGGATCCACCATCTCTTCAGAGAAAGGAGAGGTTTCATTGTTTTATATCATTCAATTTTTTTCCCCATACTTGTGAATATTCTGCTTATTAAATAAATAGTTTTTTCTACTTTTTCTCTAAGGAAATCTTTTCCTGAACCGGTTTGGGGGAGGGGTGGCTGGAATTGGCTTTTCTAGAGGAGACCCCCTTGGAGGTCTCCTCCTAACATTTGCCCTAAACTAGGACACCTCCCAAGACACTTTCTCATGAACAAAGTAGAGCCATAGCAAGAAGGGGGGTTCTGGAAGAGGGTTGAACCAGAAGGGGGAATTACCTTATCATCTCTGTTTCTAATTGGGGATTCTTGTCAATTACGCTAATTTGCTAAACTTATGAAACTCTGCTTGCCCTATGTGGCATGGGCATTTTTCCATACTTGCCCCTGGAGGCCTCCAATTAAAGATCAGCTTTTATATTACTTCCTATATTAATATTGTCTCTAAAGTGTGTTGTTTTATTTCTAGATCTTTAAGGCATCATCGGTGGCAATACTACACCAACTGGGACTCCCTGCCTCTCATCCATGAGCTGATTCATCAACTGGAGAGCTAAGGAGTGAACAGCAAAACTTGCTCACCTTTTCATAGTCCTATATGGCCAGTGCAAAAGTCTGCCAAAGGGTGGAGGTTAACAGTAGACTATCATGGCCTGAATAAAGTGATGTCACCACTGAGTGCTGCTGTGCTAGACATGTTAGAGCTCTAATATGAGCTGGAGTCGAAGGCAGCCAGGTGATATGCTGCAACTGACATTGCCAATGTATTTTTTTCAATTTGTTTGGCAGCAGAGTGCAGGCCACAGTTTGCTTTCACATGGAAGATTGTCCAATATACCTGGAATCAACTGTTCCAGGAGTGGAAGCACAGCTCTAATACTGGTCATGGACATCCAAATTGCACTGGAAAAGGATGACGCCCCATAACATGTAAAGCATATTGATGGCATTGGCATGTGGGGCAACAAGGCAGCCAAAGTGTTTGAGAAGGGAAAACGAGTAATTCAGATTCTTCTGAAAGCTGGTTTTGCCATAAAAAGAAGCATGATCAAGGGACCTGCATGGGAGATCCAATTCTTGGGAATAAAATGGCAGGATGGACATCCCCATTTGCCTACAGATGTGGTTAACAAGATAGCAACTATGTCTCCACCAGCTAACAGGAAGGAAACACAAGAAGGAAGACCTTTTCTAGGCCTGGTGGGGTTCTGGAGAATGCACATTCCAGGTTATAGTCAGCTTGTGAGCCCCCTCTATCGAGTGATACAGAAGAAAAGCCATTTTGTGGGGGGTCTTGAGCAACAACAGACCTTTGAGCAGATCAAACAGGAAATAGCTTGTGCAGTAGCCTGGGCCTGTTTGGACAGGACCAGCCATGCAAAATATACTCTACACTGCAGTTGGGGAGCACAGTCCCACCTGGGGCTTCTGGCAAAGGACATCAGGAAAAACCTGAGGTCAGCCATTAGGGTTTTGGAGCTGGAGGTATCGAGTATAAGAGGCCCCCTACACTCCAACTGAAAAAGAGATTCGATCAGTGGTTTGAGCTGCTTCAGAAGTTGTTGGGACAGAAGCATGTTTCTTCTTGACACTGCTTGGAAACAAAACCACCCAGGAATTCTGGACCAGTGTCCTGATTTCAGAATCACAGAATATTCTGAGTTGGAAGGGACCCACAAGGATCATCGAGTACAACTCTTAAGTGAATGACCTATATGGGTATCAAAGCCAAGACCTTGGTGTTATTAGCACCATGCTGTTGTGGTGGCTGAGTCCACAATCCCTCTATGTTGTTTTGAATGGTCTCTCCCCACATCACTGTGCCAGGAAGTTCTCCTTCCCTCGGTATCCCACTAGCCCCTGGTCCGGTTCCCTCCCCTCCCTTCCCCATCCCTCCCCCATTGGCCCCTGTTATGTCAATCAACCTTGTCTCCACCCTCTAGCCCTCAGATTATTGGTTAATGATGCCCACCCCTTATACTCCACCATATAAAACCAAGCGATTTCCTTTGTCCTGAGTTCTTTTGCCTCTGCCCCCATTCGAGGCTGTTTGTTCTCGGTCCGTGGTGCGGACTCAAAATAAAATCCTTGGAACTGCAAGTAAAAGACCCCTCACACCTCTTCATCTCCGGGGACGCTCCAGACTGTGTGAGTGGTTGCCTGTGTCCACCAGCAGGGTTGGATGCAGCGTTCCCTGCTTCTGTCCCACCCTGGTACCAGCCGCGGAGTACTAGCGCTACCCTAGGAAGTCGTTCGCAATCTGGAAGACTTCCTCGGAGTGCCTACTGCAGGCACAGCTAGTCCGCGTTTCGGTCCGAGGAGATGTTGCCCTCGGAGCATGGTGAGACCGCAAAGAACTTCCAGAGAAGGAGGTCTCTTGGTATGTGATTTCGGTAGGTTTATTGCCTCCAAAGGGAGCACATGGTCCAAGAGCCCAGAACAGCTTATTACATCCGTATTTAAGGGAGGAACAACATCCAATAAACTGAGGGCAGGGGGCAATACAGGGGAGGGGCTGGGGTACATGATCAAATGGGGTTTAGGGAGGGGAGGGGAACAGAGAGAACAACGAATGAACAATGGAGTGACAGGGAATTTCCCAGAGTGGGGAAACATAACAGACAAATCAAGGAACCAATAGCAGGAACTTGGGGTTCGTGTCTTGGTGGTCCAAACCACTGCCTTTGGGAGCTTTGGGGGGAAACTCTCTGTCCATGGAACATGCCACCGGAAGTCCTCTTCCTTCCTGGTTCCAAACCACCGCAACAGTTGGAGTGTGTTTGCGTAGGTGCTAGCGAGGCACCGCCAGAGCGACTCCACAAGGGATGCTGTGGGAAAAACGTGGTATCAGTCTATCGACCCCACACAACGCATCACCATGCTCTAACCAACCAAACTAATCAGAGGGCTAGAGCTCATTTTTTATTACTGGCTGGTTTAGGTGTTTTGAATTCAGCAGAAGAATAATGCTGATAACACATGGATATTTTGCTTCTTGCTAAGTAGTGCTTACCCTAAGGTAAGGACTTTGCAGTGTCTCATGCTTTCCCAGTGAGCAGGTGCACAAGAAGCTGGGAGGGAGCATAGTAAGGATGGCTGACCCAAACTGGCCAAAGGGATATTCCATACCATAGAACATCATGCCCAGTATGTAGTGAGGAAATTACCTGAAAGGGGATTGATTACTATTTGGGGATGGGCTGAGTATTGGTCAGTGGGTGGAGAGCAATTATATTGTGCATCAGTTGTTGTTCTTGGGTTTCATTCCTGTCTTTTTCCTATTATTATTCTATTTTATTTTATTTGAATTTTTAAACTGTTCTTAGATCAACTCACAAATTTTACTTTTATGATTCTACTCCCCACTGGAATGGGCTGGTGGTGGGGGTTGAGTGAGAAACTGCATGGTACTTATTTACTGGCTAGGGTTAAGCCACAGCAACTGGCCAGAAGGCAGAGGTTTTGGAGCACTTCCTGAGGAGGTGGCTTATAGCCAAGAGGACCCATGATGAGTTATCAGAAGATTAAACATATGCTCTGTTTACTGATGGATCCTATTGTATGGTAGGAAACCAGCGGAACCGGAAAACTGCTGTCTGGAGTTCAACACCACAAGTCACAGAAGCCATTGAAGGAGAAGGCAAGTGAAGCCAATTTGCAAAAGTGAAAGCCACCCAGCTAACTCTAGAGATGACTGAGCAAGAAAAGTTTCCTGTACTCTATACTGACTCCTGGATGGTGGCTAATGCCTTGTGGGGGTGGCTACAGCAATGGAAGAAGACCAATATGAAATGCAGGGGTAAAACCATCAGGGCTGCTGCACTGTGGCAGGACATCGATGCAAGGGTAGAAAATATGGCTATGAAGGTACCTCATGTAGATGCTCACGTGCCCAAAAGTTGTGCCACTGAAGAACATTGAGACAATGAAAAGGTAGACAAAGCTGTCAAAATTGAAATGGCTCAGTTGGACCTAGACTGGGAGCATAACAGTGAGCTATTTGTACTTCAATAGGCCTACAAAATATCAGGACATCTAGGGAGAAAGGCAGCATACAGATGGGCTCGTAATCAAGGGGTGGACCTGAACATGGAGGCCATCTGTCCTGGGTTAGTCAGGAGGGGTGAAAATCTAGGAAGTGACCTATGCGGCAGGAAGTAGTACAACTTCCTTCCTGAGAGAGAGAGCCAATAACCAGGTAGTTTTAAGTACTGGTATGTAGGTAAACCAATTAAAAGTTGATCCGCCTTCAAGGAAAAAATCATATATAAACAGAGGACCTCTGAGCCTCTTCCTCTTTTGCCTGTTGTTGCTCAGAAAGAAGCATCTCCCTGCTTCTCTCTCTGGTAAGTCTGGGACTTTTTTTTTTTTCCCAGTCCCCCCCTTCCCCAGAGGGGGGGAGGAAGGGAGGTTTAGAACTGCTGTGCAGCTGCTGCTGGGCATGGGGGAGGAACCGGCCTGGTACTCGGGAGATACAGTTCAGCCAACATGTCAGCTACACTAGACAGGGCCAGGCCCCCTGTCCTAGTTTAGGGCAAATGTTAGGAGGAGACCTCCAAGGGGGTCTCCTCTAGACAAGCCAATTTCAGCCACTCCTCCCCCAAACCGGTTCGGGAAAAGATTTCCTTAGAGAAAAAGTGGAAAAAACTATTTATTTAATAAGCAGAATATTCACAAGTTTGGAAACAAAAATTGAATGATATAAAACAATGAAACCTCTCCTTTCTCTGAAGAGATGGTGGATCCAGAGAGTCCTTCTGTGGGTGTGGCTGTGTCAGCCTCAGTCCCTCCAGAGGCTGGGGCCGATGGCCAGGCCCGGCTGCAGAGTCGGGGGGCCCCCGGGGGATTGTCCTGATGTCTTGGACCACAGAGATGCTGACCAGTCCCAGAAGAAGTAAACCAGTAAAAGAAATAAAGTCTCTCTCTCTCTGCAAAAGCCGAGAGATTTCCGAGAGCACCCAGCTGCGAACTCCAAGAGCACACAGAGAGCTTATCTCTATTTTTCTGTCTCCGCTTCGAGCGCAGTCTCTGAAGGAATTTCCGGGGGAGTAAGGTGTAACTCCTGTAGACAAACTGTGTGCGTTTTCTCTCCCCCTTTCACCCTCTTCACTCTCTCTCTCTCTGGGCCTAACTTAAAGCTACAGAACTTAATACCTGGCATAAGCAGGACAGACGATTGGGGATACAAGCATCATACAGTCAACCCAGGACATTCCACCCCTTATCCCCATATCGTCAGCTCACTACCAAAACTAATATATTCTGATTCTAAACACACATACATTATACACATATATAGGTACACATATATACAGTATATAGCTATATATATATATAAAATGGCAGTAAAATCCAGCAAATAGTGATATTTAAACATGGTTCTGACCCAATAATCAGATCTTCCTGGGGTACACATCGTGTTGTTCCATCTTTCTGCATTATCCACCATGTGTAACCTGGTCCCTGAGCAAAGACAACCCCATGGATGAGTTTGTCTGTATTGGAGGCAGAATTGACCCAAACAGTCTTCCCTAACAGACCTCTAACATGAACAACTGGGACCTTGTCTCCATCTACTGTGTGCAGGGATTCGGATTGGGCAGGCGCTGCTCGATTGGTAGAGCCTCGAGTGTTAACTAACCAGGTGGCCTTTGCTAAATGCTGTTCCCAATTTTTGAAAGATCCCCCACCCAATGCTTTCAAGGTGGTTTTTAACAGTCCATTGCACCTCTCCACTTTGCCTGAAGCTGGTGCATGATAAGGGATATGGTACACCCACTCGATGCCATGTTCCCTAGCCCAGGTGTTTATAAGGCTGTTCTTGAAATGAGTCCCATTGTCTGACTCAATTCTCTCAGGGGTACCATGTCTCCAAAGAACCTGTTTTTCGAGGCCCAGAATGGTGTTCCGGGCAGTGGCATGAGGCATGGGGTAGGTCTCCAACCATCCGGTGGTGGCTTCCACCATTGTGAGAACATAGCGCTTGCCTTGGCGTGTCTGGGGCAGTGTGATGTAATCAATCTGCCAAGCCTCTCCATACTTATATTTGGACCACCGTCCACCGTACCATAGAGGCTTTACCCGCTTTGCCTGCTTAATTGCAGCACACGTCTCACAATCATGGATCACCTGGGAGATGCTGTCCATGGTTAGGTCCACCCCTCGGTCTCGTGCTCACTTATAGGTAGCATCTCTACCTTGATGACCTAAGGCATCATGGGCCCATCGGGCTAGGAACAACTCTCCCTTGTGTTGCCAATCTAAGTCTATCTTTGACACTTCTATCTTTGCAGCCTGATCTACCTGCTTGTTGTTCTGGTGTTCTTCGTTAGCCCGATTCATAGGGATATGGGCATCTACATGGCGGACTTTCACAGGTAGCTTTTCTACTCGGGCAGCAATGTCTTTCCACTCTCCAGCAGCCGAGATTGGTTTTCCCCTACGTTGCCAATTGGCCTTCTTCCACTTCTCCAGCCATCCCCACAGAGCATAGGCTACCATCCATGAATCAGTGTAAAGATAGAGTTTTGGCCACTTCTCTCTTTCAGCAATGTCCAGGACCAGTTGAATGGCTTTGAGCTCAGCGAGTTGACTTGATCCACCGTCTCCTTCTGTAGCTTCTGCAACCTGTCATGTGGGGCTCCACACAGCTGCTTTCCATTTTCGGTTCATCCCTACGATACGGCAAGAACCATCCGTAAAAAGAGCGCAGCATGCTTCTTCTGCTGGCAGTTGATTGTACGGTGGAGCTTCCTCAGGCCGTGTCACTTGCTCTTGTTCCTCTTCATCAGTGAGACCAAAGTTTTCCCCTTCAGGCCAATTTGTAATTATCTCCAAAATCCCAGGGCAATTCAATTTTCCAATGCGGGCGTGTTGTGTTATGAGAGCAATCCACTTGCTCCATGTAGCACTGGTGGCGTGGTGGATAGAGGGAACCTTTGCTTTGAACATCTACCCCAGCACCGGTAGTCGGGGTGCCAGGAGGAGTTGTGCTTCCGTGCCAATTACCTCCGAGGCGGCTTGAACTCCTTCATAGGCGGCCAAGATTTCCTTCTCTGTGGGGGTGTAGTTGGCTTCGGACCCTCTATAACCTCGACTCCAGAATCCCAGTGGTCGTCCCCGAGCCTCCCCAGGCACCTTCTGCCAAAGGCTCCATGACAGACCATGGCTCCCGGCTGCAGAGTAGAGCACCTTCTTCACATCTGGTCCTGTCCTGACTGGGCCAAGCGCCACCGCATTAGCAATTTCCTTTTTGATCTGGGTGAAGGCTTGCTGCTGTTCAGGGCCCCACTGGAAAGTGTTCTTCTTGCGGGTAACCAGATAAAGAGGGCTCACAATCTGGCTGTACTCGGGAATATGCATTCTCCAAAAGCCTATGGCCCCTAGGAAAGCTTGTGTTTCTTTCTTGCTGGTTGGTGGAGACATTGCTGTAATCTTGTTGATAACCTCAGTGGGAATCTGACGCAGTCCATCTTCCCATTTTATCCCTAGGAACTGGATCTCTCGAGCAGGTCCCTTAACTTTGCTCTTCTTGATGGCAAAACCGGCTTTTAGGAGAATCTGGATAATTTTTTCCCCTTTCTCAAACACTTCTGCTGCCGTGTTCCCCCACACAATGATGTCATCAATGTACTGGAGATGTTCTGGAGCCTCACCCTTTTCCAGTGCAGCCTGGATCAGTCCATGGCAGATCGTGGGGCTGTGCTTCCACCCCTGGGGCAGCCGATTCCATGTGTACTGCACACCCCTCCAGGTGAAGGCAAATTGGGGCCTGCATTCTGCTGCCAAAGGGATGGAGAAAAATGCATTTGCAATGTCAACAGTGGCATACCACTTTGCTGCCTTGGACTCCAGCTCGTACTGGAGCTCCAGCATGTCTGGCACAGCAGCACTCAATGGTGGAGTCACTTCATTCAAAGCACGATAGTCTACAGTCAATCTCCATTCCCCGTCAGACTTGCGCACAGGCCAGATGGGGCTGTTGAAGGGTGAGTGGGTTTTGCTGACCACCCCTTGGCTCTCCAGCTCACGAATCAGCTTGTGGATGGGAATCACAGCATCTCGAGTTGTTCTGTACTGTTGGCGATGCACTGTCGAAGTGGCAATCGGCACATGTTGTTCTTCTCCCTTCAGAAGCCCAACTGCAGATGGGTTCTCTGATAGTCCAGGCAAGGTATTCAATTGCTTAATACCCTCTGTCTCCACAGCAGCTATCCCAAAAGCCCACCTGAGTCCTTTTTGGGTCTTTGAAATAGCCATTTTGGAGGAAATCTATGCCCAAAATGCATGGGGCCTCTGGGCCAGTCACAATAGAATGTTTCTTCCACTCATTTCCAGTCAGGCTCACCTCAGCTTCCACCAGAGTCAAATCCTGTTATCCCCCTGTCACGCCAGCGATGGAGACAGATTCTGCCCCCACATGTCTTGATGGGATTAATGTGCACTGTGCACCAGTGTCAACCAAAGCCTCATATTTTTGTGGTTCTGATGTGCCAGGCCAACGAATCCACACAGTCCAAAAAACACGGTTTTCCCTAGCCTCCACCTGGCTGGAGGAAGGGCCTCTCTAAGCCTGGTTATCCTTCTTTCCCTGGGTGTACATCTTGGAGGTTCCTTCAAGGGGATAGAACATGTCGTCATCATCATCATCATATCTGGCAGATCGGCTGTGGGCAACTGGAGCTGCTTCCTTTCTGGTAGAACTTCCTTTCTGAGTCTTAGCCTCCTTCAATTCACGTACTCGTTGTGCCAGAGCAGGAGTGGGTTTTCCATCCCACCTTCTCATGTTTTCCCCACAATCATACAGGAAAAACCACAGATCACGTCGTGAGGGGTACCTTCTCTCCTTGTCTGGAGGACGTCTACGTTTGGTAACAGGACCTCTGAACTGTACTGCTGAGATTTGGAGAAGGTCCTTTCTCAGTGTCTTGTGATTCTCTTCCATCTTATCTTCCATTTTCTGTAGACGTTCTTCCACAGCTGCAATTCTTGCATGTGTTGGGCCATGCACGGCATCTGCATACGCTCGGAGTTTCCTCGCCATATCAAGCACAGTCTCATTTCCCTCATCCTGCTTCATTATTGTTAGAGTTTTAGAATGTTCTTCTGGCCCAAGTCGTATAAGTCTTCGCCACATTATGGGTGTACATATTACCAAGTCTGGATTCCTAGGTGTATTTGGATCCTCTGAGAAAACAATCTCTGCCACGGCCATTTCTCTCAAGCGTTGGATCCCTTGTTCTATTGTTTTCCACTGAGTCTGCTGCATATAGAGATCGTCTGTACACAGATATCTGCGTGCCACAGCTCCCAAGACTCGTGACCAGAGACTCTTAGGGTGAGCCCCCTTTACCATTTCCTGGTCAATAGCCGGTTCATGTGACAGCTGTCCTAAATGCCTCGCTTCAGTACCGTCTAGAATTGTAACATCGCCTGCGGCATCCCAAAGACGGACTAACCAACTAATTATAGATTCATCAGGTCGTCGAGTGTAATCCTTTCTTAGGCCACGAAGATCCTTCAGGGAAAAAGACTCAATAGTGTCTTCTGCTCTTGAGTCAATTGCTGCCCCTGAGGGTCCTCCCCCGCCATCGCCATCATCATCATCATCATCCACTGGTCGATCAGTTTTGGTTTTGCGCTTCTGTCCCGCAGCAGCGACTGCCAGTGGCTTAGGCTCACTGTCTGTTTTAGCTACTGGCCTGGGCTCACTGGCTGGTCTAGCTGCGGCCTGAGCAACTGAGGTATCTACTGCAGCCTGAGTGACTGGGGTATCTACTGAAGCCTGAGTGACTGGGGTATTTACTGCAGCCTGAGTGACTGCAGTAGCTACTGCAGCCTGAGTGGCTGGGGTGACTACTGCAGCCTGAGTGACTGGGGTGGCTACTGCAGCTTGAGTGACTGGGGTGGCTACGGCAGCCTGAGTGACTGGGGTATCTACTGATTCATCTTCCTGCCCCCCTGCCTCTATCTGCTGCCCTACAGTATCTAGCAGCGTGTGATAAGCATATGCCAGGGCCCAGCTTATTGCAATGATCCTTTCCTCCTTAGAACCATCATTACACTTCTCTTTCAGATATTTCGCCACCTCAGCTGGGTTCTGTATTTGGTCATGTGCAAAGTCCCAAGCTATGGGTTCTGAGAATTCCTTCAAGATCTGGCCCATATCCTCCCATTCCCCACACCACTCAGGATTTTCCACAACTGGGCCCATTACTGGGTCGGGTGTCTCCTCAGTCCCTCTGGACATATCAGCCCTGATTCTTGAAAAGTTGTAAGTCGTATAGAGGAAACCCACCAGCTGAAATATCTGAAATATCAGAAGGGTGGTATCTTTGGCATCCAGGGAAAACTGAACATTCTCAAAAAATGATGTAACAGATTGAAAGGAGAAGAAGGGAAGAAAAGGCTGGGAGGCCTCACCCTCCCCTCCTCCAACAAACTGGGTGCCATTACTAACGAACCCCCAAAACATGCTACTGAAACTAGGACGCAGGGCAGGATGGAGAAACAAACCATACATATTTTGAACAATCCCCAGTACCTTTGCTACCTCTCTATAAATCTTTATCACCATGCCCAGCAAAATAACAATTTTAATCCGTGCCCCTCTACTGTAAAAACTCTGTGCCAAGGACAATACTGGAGCTATCTGTGGATAGGAAAACAAACCTAGGGACCAGTAAGCGATAAACACCTCAAACAAGCCTAGGGACGAGAGAGACATGGCTACCCCCACGCAGAGAGACACTATGAACCCAGGCAACATGGCTACTGACTGCTTTATCCCAATACAGAGTCAGCACCACCAAAATGCAATCAGTACAAGTTTTTTCCACTTTCTCGAGCCATGCGTTGGGCGCCAAAATATTTGTCCTAGTTTAGGGCAAATGTTAGGAGGAAACCTCCGAGGGAGTCTCCTCTAGACAAGCCAATTTCAGCCACCCCTCCCCCAAACCGGTTCGGGAAAAGATTTCCTTAGAGAAAAAGTGGAAAAAACTATTTATTTAATAAGCAGAATATTCACAAGTATGGAAACAAAAATTGAATTATATAAAACAATGAAACCTCTCCTTTCTCCGAAGAGATGGTGGTTCCAGAGAGTCCTTCTGTGGGTGTGGCTGTGTTAGCCTCAGTCCCTCCAGAGGCTGGGGCCGATGGCCAGGCCCGGCTGCAGAGTCGGGGGGCCCCCGGGGGGATTGTCCTGATGTCTTGGACCACAGAGATGCTGACCAGTCCCAGAAGAAATAAACCAGTAAAAGAAATAAAGTCTCTCTCTCTCTGCAAAAGCCAAGAGATTTCCGAGAGCACCCAGCTGCGAACTCCAAGAGCACACCGAGAGCTTATCTCTATTTTTTCTGTCTCCGCTTCGAGCGCAGTCTCCGAAGGAATTTCCGGGGGAGTAAGGTGTAACTCCTGTAGACAAACTGTGTGCATTTTCTCTTCCCCCTTCACCCTCTTCACTCTCTCTCTCTCTGGGCCTAACTTAAAGCTACAGAACTTAATACCTGGCATAAGCAGGACAGACGATTGGGGATACAAGCATCATACAGTCAACCCAGGACACCCCCTGCTCCAGGCCAGGCAAGGACCAGGCCGGACTCCACCCAGTTTGGGCCAGGCCCTGCCCTGTCACCCCAGGCCCAGGCGGCCCTACCAGGCCGAGCCATCTTCACAGAGCCAGGCCACAGAGACTCTGACTGCTTCTGCCATCCGGCTCAGACTTTTCAAACAGCCCAGCAGAGACCACGTGATCGTCACACTGCCAGAGAGAGAGAGAGAGAGAGAGAGATTAACTCTTTCCATGCCTAGATTAAACTTGCAGACACCTATCCTTCCTTGCACAGAGAGAGGAATGAGTGAGGACATCCACATAAATGCATCATAGAGACTTTACAGTCAGTGAGGAAAGCAGAACTGATGCCTAGAGGGAGGTGTATGAGAAGTGCTTCGAGAGTGAAACTGAAAATTCTTTTGGACAACCATGGTTGGTGACTGAGCTAATAAATTCCCTGTAATATATGAAGGAATAGTCCAAAGGGGGGATGTGATGTTCTAACGGCAGCCAGTGAGACAAAACACCTGGGTGGAGATGAGTAGGTGCTGAAATAAGTGCAGTGTGATTTGAAGCTTGAGCCAAGACACAGAAGATACTATGAGCTGTCCCTGGCCCCGGGGAATACTGGAGAACTTGTGTTGCCAAAAGAACCTGTGTTGCCAGACAAAGAAGGGGATTTTCTTCGCTGCTGCAATAGAATTGCTCATCCTTAAAAGGGTACCCCATGGACTGTCATGACCCCCCCTGTAGCAGCTGTGGGAAGGCTACTGGTGTGGGGGGAGGGCTCCACCACAAGCAGATCTTTCTTCCGGGCGGCAGCTGGTGGTGAGGCAGAAGACCCATAAAAAACTGTATTTTCTAACAGAGAAGTCCATGGTATAAGCAAAAGAGACTTCTCTCCCTAAATGAACTGAGACAAAGACTATTTCAGAGGTGGTAAACTGACTGGAAGTCGAAGTGTTGTCTTGTGTGTTGTCGGGGAGAAAGAAATGGAGAGGTGGGGGAAGGAGGGGTGGTCTGAGGAGTTTGTTCTGGTTTTTCTTGGTTTTTTTCTTTGTCTTAGGTGCATTAATAAAGTTTCTTTATATTCTATAAAGTTTGAGCCTGCTTTGCCCACTCCTAATACTCATCTCATAGCAAACATCAGGTAAATTTTGATAAGTCTGCTGGCATTTGGCCAGAAACTCGAATAGGCGAACTGAAAACCACTACACCATCACACAGGTCACTCATGAATGTGAAATGTGCTGCAATCAAGCGAGCCAAAACGAGTAAACTCTGCCTGGAACAGACAATGGTGGCTGGGTTTTTGATATGGCAAGGGCTGGTAAATTGATGGTATGGACCAGTGCCAAAGCAAGCAGTACATACTCAGCATGCTGGAAGCAACTGCTGTTACCAGATGATAAATTGTAGTGGATCGATGCTGGCTGGATGTCAGGCATCCATCAAAGCTCTTCGCGCACTCCACTCTGCAGCTGGACAGAGGAGAGAAAATTTAATGAAAGGTTCATGGGCTGAGATGACTGTGAGAGATCACTCATCAAATACCCTCACAGGCAAAATGGGCTCAAATTAGAGATATGAAGTGAATTTATTACTAACAAAATCAGAGCAGGATAATGAGAAGTAAAATAAGACCTTAAAAACACCTTTCCCCGCACCGCTCACTCCTTCCCAGCTGTATCTCCTATCCCAGTGGCACAAGGAGACAGAATGGGAGCTATGGTCAGTTCATCACCCATGGCTTCTTCCACTGCTCAGGGAGAGGAGTCGTTCCCTTGCTGCACCGTGGGGTGTTGCAGTGCACTCTTGTATTGGCCCCTATCCCCCTGTCCCCTCCCCTCTCCCCATGGTTCATGTCAATCACCTTCTCTCCACTCCCCTAGCCCTCAGACCATTGGTTAATGATGCTCTGCCTGCCCCCAAACGCCCCCGTATAAAACAGACCTATTTCCTGTGTCCCTTCGCCATTTCACCTCTGCCTCCCCTTCAAGGAGAAGGCAATAAACTCCTTGGAATTGCATGTGGGATGGCCCCTCTGGCCTCTTTATTTCCAAGGATGATCCAGGGTGTGGGAGTGGCTGCCTGTGTCCACCTACAGGGGTGGGCTTGTGCCTGCATAGATGCTGCATGAAGCATCGCCTGAGGATCTCCAGCCAGGGACCCTGCAGGAACACGTGCAACATAAGTCCACCAGACCACAGCACACTGCGTCAGTGGGGCCTCACCCCTGTGACACAGTTCTCCGCAAACTTCTCTGATGTGAGTCCATCTCACGAGAAACAGCTCTCTACGAACTGCTACAATATGAGTCCATCCCATAGGCAACAGTCCTCTGGGAACTGCTGCAACGTGGGTCACTCTTCCACAGGATGCAGTTTTACAACAACAGGCTGCTCCAGCGTGGGCTCGTCTCTCCATAGGCCTCCCACTGGGTCACTGCCTCCTCTCAGGCATCCACCTGCTCTGGCATGGGGCTCCTCCATGGGCTTCAGGTGGATCTCTGCGTCCCTGAGGATTTCCATGGGCTGTAAGGAATCAGCCTGCTTCACAATGGTGTCGTGGGTTGACCCCGGCTAGGTGCCAGGTGCCCACTCAGTCACTATCACTCCCTCTCCCACTGGGAGAGGGGAGAAAATAATATGGGAAAAGACTACTGGGGTAAGATAAGGCAGTTTTATTACAGCGAGAAAAAATAGAACAAGCAAGCCGAGAGCTGCATGTGCAAGAGCAGAGGAGTAACACAGTGAATCTCTACTTCCCACCAGTAGCGATGTCCGGACACTTTCTGGGAAGCCGACCTCGAATATCTCCTGAGGTCCTCTGCCAGAGGCTCCAGGTGAGGCCCTGCTCCCCAGATGCAGTGTAGAGTATATTTTGCGCTTCTGGTCCTGTCCGAACAGGTCCAAGAGGTACCGCACAAGCTATTTCCTGTTTGATTTGCTCAAAGACCTGTTTCTACTCAGGGCCCCACTCAAAGTCGTTCTCCTTCTGGGTCACTCGATAGAGGGGGCCCACAAGTTGACTATAGCCCGGAATGTGCATTCTCCAGAATCCTACAAGGCCCAGGAAAGCTTGTGTTTCCTTCTTAGTAACTGGTGGAGACACTGGCAATTTTGTCAACCACCTCTGTAGGCACATGACGGCACCCATCCTGCCATTTTATTCCCAGAAACTGGATCTCCTGTGCAGGTCCTTTTACCTTACTTTGTTTTATGGTGAGACCCGGTTTCAGAAGAATTTGGATTATTTTCTTCCCTTTTTCAAAAACTTCTCCTGTTGTATTGCCCCATACAACGATATCATCAATATAATGCAGGTGTTCCGGAGCTCCACCCTGTTCCAGGGCAGCCTGGATCAGGCCATGGCAGATGGTGGGGCTGTGTCTCCACCCCTGGGGCAGTCTGTTCCAGGTGTATTGGACACCCCTCCTAGTGAAAGCAAATTGTGGCCTGCGCTCTGCTGCCAGAGGGATTGAGAAAAATGCATTAGCTATGTCAATCGTGGCATACCATTTGGCTGCTTTTGACTCTAGCTCATATTGGAGGTCCAACATGTCTGGTACGGCAGCACTGAGAGGTGGTGTGACTTCATTCAGGCCCCGATAGTCCACTGTCAGCCGCCATTCCCCATTTGACTTCCGCACTGGCCATATGGGGCTGTTGAAGGGTGAGCGGGTCCTGCTGATAACTCCTTGGCTCTCCAGTCGA
>JAVTVJ010006251.1:0-22929 GCA_034509425.1 Eopsaltria australis
CTGTTTAGTTTGGTAGTTTTTCTTATTCTAAGTAAGGATTGTATGATTAATGTCATTTTGATGATAAGTCTTATATACGGTTTTTCCTGAAGGCGAGAGGTGGAATGTCTTGGGTTAGTCAGGAGGGGTCAAAATCTAGGAAGTCACGTATGCTGCAGGAAGTGATACAACTTCCTTCCTGGGAGAGAGAGCCAATAATCAGGTATTTTTAAGGATTGATATGTAGGTGAACCAATTAAAAAGTTGATCCGCCTTCGAGGAAAAATCATATATAAGCAGGGAACCTCTGAGCCTCTTCCTCTTTTGTCCTGCTGCTGTGTAGAGAGGAGCATCTCCCTGCTTCTCTCCATGGTAAGGCCCCCCCCTCCTTCCAAAGGAGGGAGAGGGGGGGAAAGGGAGCTTTAGGGCGGCCGTGCAGCTGCAGCTGAGCATGGGGGAGGAACTGGCTGGAATCCTCGGCAGATACAGTTCAGCCGACATGTCAGCTACACTAGACAGGGCCAAGCCCCTGCTCCAGGCCAGGCAAGGACCGGGCCGGACTCCATTCAGCTTGGGCCAGGCCCTGCCCTGTCACCCCAGGCCCGGCCGGCCCTGCCAGGCCGAGCCAGCTCCGCAGAGCCAAGCACAGAGACTCTGAGAGCTTCTGGCATCCAGCTCGGACCTTTTCAAACAGCCCATCAGAGACCACGTGATCATCACACTGCCAGAGAGAGAGAGATTAACTCTATCCATGCCTGGACTAAACTTGCAGACACCCATCCTTCCTTGCACAGAGAGAGGAACAAGTGAGGACATCTGCATAAATGCAGCATAGAGACTTTGCAGTCAGTGAGGAAAGCAAAACCGATGCCTAGAGGGAGGTGTATGAGAAGTGCTTCAAGAGTGAAGTTGAAAATTCTTTTGGAGAACCATGGTTGGGGACTGAGCTAATAAATTCCCTGTAATATATGAAGACATAGTCCAGAAGGGGGATGTGAGGTTCTAATTGCAGCCAATGAACTGAAACACCTGGGTAAAGACAAGTAAGTGTTGAAATAAGTACAGCCTGATGAGAAACTTGAACCAAGAGAGAGGAGAGGCTGTGACCCAGAGCCCTGGTCCCGGGGGGAATGCCAGAGAACCTGTGTTGTCAGGAGAACCTGTGTTGCTCAGCACAGAAGAAGGGATTTTCTTTGTTGCTGCAATTGAACTGTGCATCCTTAAAAAGGTGCCTCATGGACTGTTCATGACCCACCATAGTGGCTGTGGGAAGGCTACTGGTGTGGGAGGGATCCACCACAAGCAGATCTTTCTTCTAGGTGGCAGCTGGCAGTGAGGCTGAAGACCCATAAAAAACTGTATTTTTCTTACAGAAAATCCATGGTATAAACAAAAGAGACTTCTCTCCCTAAATGAACTGAAATGAGAACTATTTCTGAGGTGGTAAACTGACTGGAGGTCAAAGTGTTGTCTTTTTGTGTGTTCTCAGGGAGAAAGAAATGGAGAGGTGGGGGAAGGAGGGGTGGTCTGAGGAGTTTGTTCTGGTTTTTCTTTTTTTTTTTTTTTTCTTCTTCTTCTTTGTCTTAGGTGTATTAATAAACTTTCTTTATACTTTATAAAGTTTGAGCCTGCTTTGCCTACTCCTAATCCTCATCTCACAGCAAACATCAGGTAAATTTTGGTAAGTGTGCTGGTATTTGGCCAGAAACTCGAATAGGCAAACTGGAACCACTACACAAACGTTGTCTCTTCAGGCCTCACTGGATATGACCTTCTGGTCACTACCAGTTTATACAGCAGTAATAGGGCATATCCATGGGACTCCCCTGTTTTCTCCAGTTTAGATTTTATCAAGAATCTAGATTAATCTGCACCATGATGGATTTGAAAAATAAAGAAGCTGGGTTTAGTAATAAATGTTTTCACACTGACCTCTTCCCCCAGTGCAGTTCCTCAGACAGCATCCTCTCCAGGAGGAAAGTAAGTGCACAGACACTTTCCATGGCCCCAGCTGTGTGCGACTCGGTGGGTAGGGCTAAGGGCACGTTCCCTAGCAGGGTGCACACTGGCAGGTAAAAGAACTGGCCAACCCAGTTGAACAGAGCAGCCTACACAGAAGAATCTCTAGATGAAGATGTTAACAAGACCCAATTACTGGAGGTTTCAAAACACAGGTTACCCAAACACCTGAAACTATGTCTTAATGCAGAGCACACGGATTCTTGACACTAGGGGGAAAGAAAAACATCTTAAATACACCTAAAGTTCACGAGAGCTGTGTGTATGATGAAGAACTGCATCAACTGTTAATATGCACATAGGCAATTTTCCACTCAGCAAGAAGAGCAGCAGATTATACTTAAAGGTGGGAGAAAGCCAAAGTGGTCCAATGCTTGATGTGCTCCCTTTGCTTCCCTCCTCACAGCAGAGAAACCCGAAAGTGTTACGTTCCCTGCTTTATCCCGCCCCGGTACCGGCAGCAGAGCGCTAGCGTGAACCTGGGAGGCCGTTCGCGTTCTGGAAGGCTTCCCCGGTGAGCCGACGATGGGCACTGCTAGTCCGCGTTCGGTCTGGGGAGATGTTGCCCTCAGAGCACGGCGAGATAGCAAAGAACTCCCAGAGAAGGAGGGCTCTTAGTATGTGAATTCGGTAGGTTTATTACCCCCAAGGGAGCACAGGGCCCAAAAGCCAAGAACAGCTCATTCCATGGGTATTTAAGGGAGGAACAACATCCAATGAACTGAGGGCAAAGGGGCAATACAGGGGAGGGGCCGGGGTACATTGCCGAATGGGGTTTAGGGAGGGGAGGGGGGAAGAGAGGACAACGAATGAACAAGGGAGTGACAGGGAATTTCCCAGAATGGGGAAACATAACAGACAAATCAAGGAACCAATAGCAGGAACTTGGGGTTCATGGCTTGGTGGTCCAAACCACTGCCTCTGGGAGCTTCAGGGGGAAACTCTCTGTCCGTGGAACATGCCACCGGAAGTCCTCATCTTTCCTGGTTCAGAACCACCGCTGCAGAAAGCAAGATAAAATCCTTTGTGGGCTGTTTGAAAAACACAAACACACTCTGGATCAGGAGAGGGTTTAAAGTGCACACTTTTATTTTCTATTACAAAGGCTAAAAGAAGCAAGTTTGGTTTTTCTTTCTTTAAGAACAAAAACAAAAATGTTGTTAAAACATCTACATAATTATCCTGATACTAGACCTTATGAAAGATACTAAGTTCTTTTTTAATAGTAAAGCGTGGTATTCTTAAATTATATTAATACAAAGACATATTAAAGGACTCAAAATCGTTACTACCCAGCTCAGAACTGCAGCATCCTCTTGCTCTCTTTTCCTTTCACTTGCTAAAACTCATCCATTTTTGACATACAGTTTCATACAAGCTAAGTAGGGTATTTTTGTTGGTTTTTTTTTTTACTTCTCCCTATAAAGGCCAGGTTAACTCCAATGATAGTGTCACCTAAATCCCTGCCCCTACCAAAGATTTTGGGAAAAGATTTTCACTAAGTCCTTCAGCAATTAATGTTTCTGCTCTCTGTGAATGTCTGTGGTTATTTTACAGGATATGAGATTTTCTTCTAATGTTATAAAATTAAAACATCACTTCCTTTGTTAATAACCCTCAAATTTGGTTCTGTGCCACAGAATTTTCTTCTCCTTCTCTCACACAAATAAAGAAGAGAGAGTTATCACAGGGTCTTGTGAACACACCACTAAAGCAGCCCCTACAACTTGTGGTTTATCTGCTGTAGAGCTGCAAGCACTGAACATTTCTGCTGAGAGCACATAATGTGCTGAAGAAAACCCTCTTGGCTTGATAAAGCAAGCCTGGGAAGTCAAGTGTGAAACCTCCTGCCTTTCACAATGTCTCTTTAAATAATATAAGCAAAGCCTTATATTAAAACTTTACTCACTAGTTAGCAGTATAATACTCTCTCACTGAGATGGGACTGCAAGGACATCCTAAAGGGTTTCAATAACATGAACAGGAAAGCCTGTCCCATCTCAAAGTTTATACCTATCTGTATAAAACCCTCCCCTCTTTTGTTATTTCCCTTTCCCTTAATATTTAAACTGGAGATGCTGCGTTTCCTGGCATGAGTCCTTTTCCTTTACCCTCATTTAAAAGATTCCTTCGATACCACACACATATTATATAGAGCAATATATTTAATACCTGTGTATATATGCTTCATGGGAGGGGTCACATATATACACACTAAAACAAGTCTGGTGACAAAGTACTGCAACACCACAAACCAGGTTATCATATCAGGGAAAAAAAAGAGACACTTGATGCAACCCCCGTGACCATGGGCCTACCTCACCTCACCTCACCTCACCTCACCTCACCTCATCTCACCCTCTCCCCATCTCGGCCCCAGCCTGAACCTCTGAAGCCCCACCGAGCAGCTCAGCTCTCATTGCAGAGAGGGGGAGAGGGGACAGCGACCCACTCTATAACCTAAACAAGTCATGGCATGAGAAATCACGGCTCAGCGAATGCTAGTCACAAGTTTGTTTTAAAAATAAAAAACACATTCCAGTGTCCCCCAATCCAGATTTCCTTCCTTGGCGTCTCTGCCCAAGAAGAGCAGAACAAGATAACCCAGGAGCTGATGCCTGTCTCCTCCCATCTCTAAAGTTGACCACTTGAGCACAAGGATGACCAGAAGAAGGTACCATAGCTACCACAAAGGACAGAGGAGAAAATACAGCACCTGACCATTCAAAAACTTCCATGTCTGATATTGTTCATAGCAAACCAGAGACTACCATCCACATTTTAAGAGAGAGGAAAAGAAGCTCAGCAGAAAAGTGGTTAAGTTGCCCAGGAAAGAGGCTGAGTCACCATCCCCAGAGGTATTTAAAAACACATGTAGATGTGGCACTTTGGGACATGGTTTATTCTGGGACTTGGCAGTGCCAGGTTAACAATTGGACTTGATGATCTTTGAGGTCCTTTTCAACTTAATGATTCTAAGTGCAGAGGCACATTCAGTTTACGTAGAGCACATCGTGTCTCTGGAAAGATTCCAGACCAGAATGCAGAGCACTCTGCTCCATAACTGGACCCTAACTATCCCAGTGGAGCTGAAGCACCTACCTGGAGGCTGGTTTAGAAAGGTGACAGCTGCCCCACAGCATATCCACATCTCCCAATTTCCACATCCCATCTCTCCTGAAGCTGCGAACCCCAAGGATTTGGGAGCAGGGAGGAACGAGAGGATGCAGCAATGCCAAAGCACCAAGCAGTTCATGGCCAGATTATATTTACCGTGGATACAGCCTTAGCAGTCCCAAGGGCTCCAAGACTGCTGTCCTGGGAGACTCTGTATGAAAAAGACATCCCTGATGAAGGCTGGGAGGAGAGATATGTTTGTGTTTGAGTGGATGGTGCCATTTGTGCATGCAAAACTGCAGAGCACAGCTGGACTGCAGAAGAGAGCAGGAGAGGGAAGCTCAGGACGGGACACGTTTACTGCTTACAGGATGAGACTGCCAGAAAGGACAAGGCTGGCATTCAGAGCAGTACCACTTCTCACTGCTGCCACTCATAAAAGCAAAACTCCTGTCGCAGAGTTCAGCATTACTGGTTACCCCATCACAGCACACATCAGGCAGCACAGGAGCAGTCCATGCCTGGGTCCCACTGTGCCACTCACTCTCCACTGTGCCTGCTGTGGGTCGCATCCTGGTTGCCCTGTACATCCGCAAGCTCCCTGCCCTGGCTCTGAGGAGGAGGGGGCTGGACCTCTGGTAATGGTAAGTGCTTCCAGCTGGATTCCCATTAGCTAAACACTACCCATGCTGCTCAATGGTGTCCTTTTAAATGGGTCCCCACCCAGTTCTTCTGGCAGTGCAGGGAAAAATGCAGCTCTAAGTAACCAGAAACACATGCCATTTAAAGAGCAAGGAAGGAACACCATTACCTCCCTCCCTCCCTCTCTTCAGGACACAAGGCAACACAGAAACACAGGCTCCTTTTGGTGACTGCCTCCCTCCTGACTGATACTGCTGTGTGGACTTCAGTGACACACGGTCTGTCACAGACTCCTCTACACCTCCTAGATGGGCTCTGCTTTACTTGCACCAGTCACACCAGCCAAAAAGACAAACCCAAACTATCTGCCCTGAATACCTGCCGCACACTGAAAAAGACATCTAATGAGAGGTCACCAACTTGCTTTCTGAGTACAGTCAGCTAGCTGAAGTTTGAAGTCACCTACAACCCGGTTCCTGCTGCTGCAAGCAGTTTCATTACTTTGCTGCTTTTACCTTGCACTCCTTATACCACACAGCTGTTATCCTCCTCAGCACCAGTTGATGCCTCAGGGCAATATAAACAGCTGGAACATAAGCCTATATGTTGCAAGCCAAATCTAGTGGTTTTCATTCTTTGCACCACAATTTCTTCTGGTAGCAAACTCCCAGAAGAGCAGGAGGGCTGCAGCAGAGTAAGGGGGGCTTACTCTGCAGCACTGAGAAAAGGAACATATAAAATTCATGGTCACCTTTTCACCAGATTTCATAAAATCATAGAACAGCCTGGGCTGGAAAGGGGGGATGGAGAGGAAAGGACCTTAAAGACCATCTAGTTCCAATCCCCCTGTCCTTTAGAAGGACACTTTTCACTAGACCACATTGCTCAGAGCTCTATCCAACCTGGCCTTGAACACTTCCAGGGATGGGGCATCTGCAACTTTTCTGGCCCTCTCTCTCAGCTTTGTCCTCCAGACCTCTGTAGTCATACTCTGAATTGAAAGGCAGAAGAATGACACAAGGAGAAATTCTCTGGTTTGCAGCCCAGTACAGACTGAATTAATTCCTTTGAATGAAGGACAGTGAAAACAAAAAGATGAAGTGGAAGGAGAATTTGGGGGAAAGAAGAGAGAAAAGATGGATCATAAACTCAGTGAGTGTGGCGTCACTGGCCAACGAGAATCAAATTCACGAATTCATTCACCACTAATAAATCATCATCTCATAATCTGAAAACAAAAGAAAAAATTCTCTTTGCAAGACACAGATCTTGCTCTCCCTGCTACTGCCACTCAGAAAACCCACCCCGTGTTTCTGCAGCTGACACTCCCCCCAGCCCTTGCTATACATCATCCCGCAATAGGAAGTTGTATTTCCCGAAGTCGTCATCCCTGGGGCAGAGCAGCATGTCCTTGCGGGCTTTGGCCAGTTTCTGTTTCAGCACTTCCCTCCGGTCTAGCCACTCTGTCAGCTCATCCTGCCCATGGGCATAGCGACACTCCTCTCCCTCAGGACACACCTTGTTCTTCTGGAACCTGTCAGCACAAGAAGCGCAGTCAGGAGGGCACCCTCAGTACAGGGCTTTGAGCTCCCTGTCTGGGGTACTTGATTAGGACCCACTGAAACATGCTGTGAATTCTCCTTTTTAAGGGCGAGCTGATTCTCCTACAAACCCATGTGCAGGTGGCAAAGACATCAAGGCTGGAAAAAAAACAGAGCAGCAAAAAGAGCGGTGGCTACAAAAAAATGTGAGCTGGAACTGGACCAGCAGGGATGAGGAAAAACCAATGCACAAGAGAGGAAATGCCAGGTAACCAGCATGAAAGACAAGAGCCTTCTTGCTAACCAAAATGGCATTTTTAACCATCACAAGCTTTCTGAAGGCACCTTAAGGTGCTGATTCAGAGGGCATGAGACATTCAAACCATTTAATAAGGCACCTGGGATTCCCCCAAGCACTGGGCCAAGGAGACTGTTCAGCAGCCTGAGAGGTGAGAGTATCCTGGCTATGAAGGGCATGGGTGCAGACAGGAAGCTCTCCTTTTCTAAAGGCACATGCTCAGGAATGCGTTTTTACCCCTCAGTATTGTGGCTGAGCACCTCTGTGATCCAACAGCAGCCTCACTGTTACCCAAACCTGTCATCTCATCCCACTCCTCCTCCATGCAGAAGTCTCTAAGAACTCTGTGAGAGGGTGAGGGGGGATGACAGAGGCCCTGGGCCTGTTACCCCATCCCTGCAGCAGAGGCACAGGAGGGAGGTGAGACAATGGTACCTCTCACAGAGCCGGAATTCGCCCATGGGGAAGCGGTAGCTCCAGCTGTTGGAGTCACTGTCTGAGGTGAAGACCTTCTCCTTGTGCTTCTCTGACTGGATGTGCTGCTGCCATTGCTTCTTGCTGTTGCTGTTTTTCCCACAGAGCCAGCAGTGATAGCCCATCTAACCGGTGCAGACAGGGAAAAGGGTCAGTCAGTGCAATAACATTCACATCCATCGGCCTTCCCTGTGTTGGCACTGCCTCTCCCCCTCTCCTTCCAGAGCATCCTGGAAGCTCCACTCAGTCTATGACTACCCATACTTCTCTGCCATGTCATCTTTAGGCTGACACTAAAGGGGAACAGAGGATATGCTCTGTCAGAGTTTATCTATGGCTCAAAAAGGCTTAGGGGACAGGGCAGCTCAGTTCATTGACATGGTCTCCCTGCCCCTGCTGATGGCCCTAGTGGGGTCTCACTGCAAGGTCCCCAGGTTCACAGGCAATGCAGGACTCTTCAGTAGCACAGACCCTTACACCAGTACCACCCCTGGCATAAGGAGACACATCTGTCTCTAGTTTTCCAAGGCTTCTATGCCAGCTCTTCTCCAAGGTTCTCCCTCTTCTGACAGGCCTGCAATGGTTTTGCCAGCTTGCCCAGGAGCAGGCAGGAACCCTGGAGAGAGGCTGAGCTCATGCAAAAGGGAACCTAAAGTAGACTCCTAATGACTTGAGGATTAACAGAAAAGCCATTGCAGAGCCTTGCTGACCCCAGATTGATCTCTTCCCACTTCAGCTGTGCTGCCCTTGCTGTGCTGCTCCAAGCTGTCCATTTAACCTATGTTAATACAGGCTCTGTTCCACTAGAGCAATACGGTCCCTGCTAGCCACACCTGGAGCACAGGAGAGAGGCAGGCTGGCAGCACTGAGAAGGAGGAGGAGGAATGAAGGACAAGAGATCAGCTTATTACCATGATGTCTGCATAATCAGTGGGCATCTGGATCTGTTTCTCCCCTTCTCGCGAGGTGAGTGGTGTTCCCTCTCCAGGCTTCCCAGGATTGTGTTTCTTTAGCCACATGTCATAGGTCTGCTGCATATCTAGTACTGCACAAAGGCAACACATTAAGCCACTCAGACAACCTCCCACCCTGTGCACAAACTATGAGAAAAGGACAAATGCTGGGGCAGCCCTTCCCTCCCCTCGCCTGTGCAGCAGCACCAGACTGAAGGCCTGTGCCCCATGTCACCTCCTCAGATGAGACCCCTGGGGAGAGGAGCCAAATTCGCACCACACCACCTGGCATTGGGGGTGTCTTCTATCAGTAGAGGGGCAACAGCAGCCCCACAAACTTTCCAGAAAGGTGGCAAAGTGCCTCAAGATCTCCTTGGAATTCACCCCACAAGATGATTCTCCAGCAGGCCTGATTCTGTTTGACTTCAGAAGACATCTCATCCAGCCAGGAAGCTAAGGCAGGGCTGGTTTCAGATCCATGTCTTCCCTCTAAGCCCAAGCTTCACCCTCAGCACTAGAGAGGGAGGAGAGCCCCTAAGCAAGCTGGCCACAGGAAGCACTGCAGAGGGGAGGAAGACCTAATGATAGTTTGCTTTAAGTTCAAAACCTGCCTAGAGAACTGCAGTCAATGTCTCTTGTGGCTTTTGATTTAAAGGCCACTCAGCATACTTCTGGGATGGGAAATTTGAGGTGGAAGCTTTAACTATACATCTGCCTTTGCGAGATCAGCTCATGAGAGAGGCTATGGAAACATAAATGTTTGCAGACATCGATATGATGCTCTAAGTGTGATGCATTAGTGATTTACTCCTTGCTAAATGGGTAATTGAGGGACTCAAGGCAACTGGGGATCATGAATGCAAATTCCCCCAAACTGAAACAACACTGTCGTTAGAAGATTCACCTTTGTGCTTGAGCAAACACACCCAGACTGGTCTGATGTGCTTTACAGGCCCCAGCAATGAAATGATTTGAACTGCAACAAGTAAAAGTTTGGCTCAGCAGAGAGAAGGACCCTCCACAGAATCATATGGACCAAAAAAACTCAGGGCAGGCCTGAAATCCTTCAGGCTTTCCAGCAGCTCCCACAGAGGCAGGTGAGCAACTGGCCCTTTTTTCCCAGCTTCCTGTTGATCTGAATAAACAAGGACTTCTGCCACAGAGCTGGCTGTCCAGGATATGGGCAACCCCCCAACTATGTCCTAAAAGGTAAGCCTGTAGAATTAAATACAGACAAGCTCCTCCACAAAGGCACCACCCAAGGATGTTCTCATTCAGGATCTCAACTCCACCCCTTTGAATACAATTCCGTGAGCAGGGAGTGCCGCAGCCCAGGACCAAGGGATATGAGCAGAAATACGTAACATAGCCAAGGCAGATAGAAAACCGACAAGAAAGTTACAGGAGCAGCTACAGGCCGGGACTGGTGCTTTGGCAGAGCTCCATACAGAGCCAGGCCTGGGACATTACAGGCAACTGGAGGGACAGCAGAGGGTAGATTCAAAAGTGATGCAGAAAGAGAGGGCAGCAGTGAAGCAATGTAAGACATAAAACTAGTCCCACAGCAAGGGACTCAAGAGATACATGCACATTTAAGAAAAGAGCAGCTGTAGACAGACCTGACCCATAATCCCACCTAAACTCATGGCAGCAGCCTTGTCCAGCTCCATCTCTGTTGCCAAGAATATGTCTTAACAGACCCTCTATCCACTGACCAAATGTCCTCTTCCCTCTCCCCAAACTCTTTGGCCCACATTTCCCCCACTCACTTTTATTTTCCTTCATGAAGGTCCACATGTCTCTCTCCTCAGGGCTGTGGGCAAAGGAGCAGTTGCCCACATACTGGCATTTCCTGCCATTCTGTGCATGGATACACAACTGTTAAAAGACAGAGAGAAAAATTTAGCATCTGCTCAATCCTCGCTAGAGGGAAAGTGGATTTGATAACCAGCCAGGGCATTAAATTGCACAGGAGAGGTTGCAAACAGGGTATTTTTTATATTGTTAACTTATGATTCTTTTCCTCAATCTCCTGATGACATAAACACACAGGCAGTTCAGCACATGTTGCCATTTCCATAGGTGACCAGGTGCAGTGTTGGAGAATATCCTTCTCCAGCTGCTCAGACATAAAGTGGGTGAGCAATCCAGGCCCCTTAGACGAAAGCTAGGCCTCTGCTCAAGGTTATTCTCAAGACAACTGTGGGAAAGAGACATGAAAGCTGAAAACAAGCTGCAGGTGTCCAAAGATTAACTTGGCAGAAGAAACTGTTACTGTTGTTGCCTTCTGATATCAGCTTGGTGTTTTAATTGGAATAGAGAGAGCTCCTGTGGGAAACTTCTGTGGGGAATAACGTTTTGAGCACGGACAGCACTATAAAGAGTGTGGACTTTCTGACAATAAACGAGCTTGATTTATCACTCACATTGAGTCGGCGTCTTGCTCCTCTCGCCCCCCGACAGTGCAGGTGCAGGGCGACAGCAGGAAGCGACCTGGATTGACCCAATAGTGTCTCCTGCTGGTCAGGCTGCTGGCCCCAAAGGTGACTCATTCTCCAGCCATCTCTGAGTGAGTGAAGAGTGGCCTTATGGGATGCTCAGACCACATTACTGCACACACAGCTACCAACAGCATCATTGCCAGAGAAAATGAGAAACTTTCTAAACATTGTATTTATGGATCATCTCTTCTCCTCCTGTCCTGGCACAAAGGAGGACCTATCATAGGGTAGAGGGAAGGAGCTTTCTCCTTTCAGGGAAAAAGGAAAGGAGAGGGAGAGAGAAACTCTCTATCACCACATTTGGGGCTGGGGTTGGAGGCTGGATATCTGTAATTTTCCTCACAGCACATGGCTTTTTAGGTGAGTTCTTAGTTTTGCTTTCAAAACCCATTGCGAGCAAGTTTCACAATCTACAGCGGCACAGCCACAGCAAAGGCAGGGATAGGCTTCTCCTAAGCATCTCGCCTCTCACCCACATTGAGAAACCCTGACCTAAGGGGAGTCTTAAATTTCATTCCCAAATCCTGTGCCAGCCAGAGATGCATTAACAGTTCTTGTTACACATTAGCAGCAACATTGGAAACTCGCATTTGTGCGTAGAGTGGTTTAAATGGGTGCTGCTCCTTCTTCTGCTCCATCTTTTTGCTGGATGTGTTTTGCTGCCATCAGTCTGTCCTTACCTCCCATCTCAGCCATCATGTGCTTTCCTCCCTGACAGGTCTTCAAGGGAGCAGCCCTCAAAGCACTGCACCGTGGTGGAAGGGAAAAGGATGGGGCACTTGGCTGTGCCAGACACGGGGCTTACATCATATTGCTGTGGGAAGTTGCGGATGGAAGGCAGTGGTCGGACTGACACCCACTTCTTCTTAGCTTTGGACATCACCAGCAGGACACGGCGCTCCTTCGTCCAACTGAAGAAGAGAGAATAAACCAAGAGAGGCATAAAGAAGAGCAGAACAAGGGCTCTTTACCTCAGAGACCCTTAAATATTGAGAGATGAGCAGATCCTACTGTCCAGCTTGTCCCTGCACTATCTGGCTGTTCCTAGACATGCACATCTGTGATGGAGAAGTCACAAGAAGGCTGGTTTAGGAGGACTTCTCCCTGTACATGTTACCTGTTTCCTGGGGTACCTCTTTTCATAAAGCCACAAAAATCTCCCCCAAATCTCACACGGCATCACCTCAGATTAATAAACAGCTGCATTCCACTCTTTGACACAGCCAATTCTTATGCAATCAGATCCATGATAAACACTTGGGAATATTTTTTGCTTGAAAGGTGCAATAGAAATGCAAGTCATTATAAGCACTGCCTTATGAACAGTGCCAAAAGTATTAATTCTCCTGCAGCTCCAGCAAGCGATCACCAGGAAATACCCTGAGCAAAACCCTAGCTCTATTCAGCAGCTGCACAAAGAGGTGATATTATTCCCATTCCAGGAAGCAATCCCCACCTGCTTACTTCCTCCAGAAACTGCTGCTTCTGTCTCTTCTTAAACAAAAGTCTTACATTTGCAATAGGAAGCTGGACTGTGCCACTGTGGCTTGTGTTATGGGAAGAGAAGTTCTATAAACCCTTCCATCCTATCCCTGCAGGCTGCCTGGGTGAGATAGACCACAGTTTCCATGACCAAACAGTGGCTTCCCAGCCAATATTTCTCTTCTAGGGGGGCTTATAAGAGACATGGGGACAAATTTTTTAGTAGGGCCTGTCATGTTGGGTCAAGGGGTAGTGGCTTGAAACTAAAAGAGAGTAGATTCAGATAAGATATAAGGAAGGAATTTTTTATGATGAGGGTGTTGAAACACTGGCACAACCCAGAGAGGTGGCGGATGCCCCATCCCTGGAAACGTTCAAGGTCAGGCTGAGCAACCTGATCTAGTTGAAGATGTGCCTGCTCATTGCACGACGGCTGGATTAGATGACCTTTAAAGGTCTCTCCCAGTCCAAACCGTTCCATGATTCAATGCTTCTATTACACCAAACATTCTCATGGGCCCCAAGGAGTCAGGAGGTGCAAACAGACATGCATCACAAAGGAGCAACCAAACCAATGAAAGAGACAAGGGAAACTAATTTAAAAGGAAGCAGAATATCTTGAATCATTGCTAATTGTGACCTGACGGACATCTGCAAACAGCTAAGAGTATAAACATGTGCAGAGAAGAACCCTGTTAGTGACCTTCCTAAGAAGAAATTATAGGAACTGAGAGAAAATAGGAATTGTGGGAGCTGGACTGCATGTGCCAGGAGTAACAGTCTGCACAATACTGGCAGCAAATACACACAGTAAAGAGAGAAGGAAGCTGGAAAAGAGCTATCTGCAGTGCCTGCTATAGTGACAAACACCCCAAGCAGTGAGAGGCTGATAGGAAACCTTACAGCCTCTTCCAAAGATGCCAAATGAAGCCCTGGAGAAGGTAGGATGAAAAATTCCTACCCTTAAAGAAGGGTAGAGGAAAAAGAAGGTTGCATTGCTCACCAGTGGGGGGCTTTGGCACTACAGTACTTGAGGTCTTTATCTGGCTCCACCAGCTGCCCGTTCCTCCAGCACTGGCCACACACAAATTTCATCTGGAGGTCAAAGGTGCTTGACGTGGGAGTCCGGGGAGAAGCCTGGGGAAAAGAACCACAGCCTCAGGCGAACAGAGGCAAAATGCACCCCCCAAACCTGCCACAGAGATGCTGGCAGCTCCCCACACGCCTGTGTGCCAGCGACAAGCCAGATTAAATCAGCTCTCCTTTCCAGTGTTAGCTGGTGGCCTGATGAGATACCAGACAGGAGCAAAACCACTGTTTGCTTCAGCACGATTTCCTGGGCTTTGACATCTGGCCAAAAGCACAGACAGCCTGGCAGCTTCCAGCACTGACCAGGCCTGGCTGTGAAACCCCTGCAGCATATCTCCGTGCACAGACAAGCTCTGTGAGACCTGCCCCAGAGCTTAATCCCCACTTCCCTGCAGGGAGGGCAACCATGTCCCCCTCTGCCTGTGGAGAACGCTCGGTCACACAGCTGAGAGAGCCCCCTTGGGAGGAAGCTGGACCCAAAACTCCTGCTTTTGGACCAAGAACCTCATGTCACACCTAACATTTGATACCATGAAGTCAGAGCTGGGTCCTCTTGTTGATATCCTTCCAAGCCATTTCTGGGCAGGTTTCCATCTCTCACAGTTCCTCTGCCCTGGGTTTCACAAGCAGTTAAATCACAGTCTCTGGACAGGGGTACAATGCACATATTTCACATCTTTTCAGCCACTGTAATTATTGCCCCCACCCGAGAAGGCTGGTTTGGGATTATGACTAACAGATTGTGGAGAAGGAAAAAAAAAAATGAGCCAATTTCATATCACTGCTGCTTCATGTTTTCTGAGCAAATCTCTGGAAAACTGTTTGCATTCTGTATCACTACTGGAAGAACATGAGGCTGGTGTCTCCAGTTCATTTCCAAACCAAAGAACAAACCCAACTGGATGCCAGTGGCCCTGGGCACGGGAGTATGTGAGAGTACAAGAGAACACGCTGGTCATCGAGCTGGCCATGAAGCACAAAGGTCATGTGCCAGCAAAACAATTCTCTGACTGTCAACCACATCAGTGGCCTGTCCCACCTGCCATGCCTCGACTTCAACCCTGAGCATCTCACAATAGCCAGACAAGCAAGCTGTGTCCCTGAAGAGCAGGTTCCTGCCAGCAATTGATTAGCAGCAGCATGGAGTCTGGCTGCATCCCTCAGGTAGTTCTGGTAATCTGGGATGCTTTTTCCACAAATTCTTAACCAAAAGAAGCCCCATGCATTCCTTCATCTGAGCCATGCACACTGCTGGTCAATCCAGTGGGCATGTATGCTCCCAGGGCATTAGGAGCCAAGCAGAAAATCAAAGCGGCTGCTGTTAATGCTACATGACTGTATTTGTAAAGGCAAGACACATACCTGGCAGGCTGCTGATAACCAACAGTGTGGAAATTATATCACATGAGGCTCTAGCAGATGAAGCCAGGCAAAAGTGCCGCAGGCTATGGCACCACTCCTTGCTATGAAGCCAGACAATATAGTGCTAGCTATGCAACATGGCAACCAAATAAATACAACTCCTTGGCATGACAGCTCTCCACTTCAGGCTCTACAGAATGCAACAGACCCTGCCATGTTGGCCACTCATGTCTCCCAGCTTCAGGAACCCCTCTCAGTGATACTGAAATGTTCTCTGGAGGAGCCACATGCCTCAGGGGACTATATGAGGAGCCCAGGTTACTCAACCACCTAACTGAGTGTGCAGTACTTAGGGGCAAGTACTCCTTATTGGAGACATTTTTTTCCTCTCCATGCTTAAATTGATAATTCTAAGGTCAGCTTTCATGGGGACTCTGCAGCTGGCTAGGGGAATAAAAACAAAACAGCTCTTGAAAACCAGAAAAAATGAGGGCCATAACCCCTCAGTTTGCAGGGATGCAATGGGAGGACACCCAGCTCCCTAAAACAGCCCCTCCTGCTGACTGGCTCTTCAATCTGTGGCCACTGGGTTTACTCCTACAGCAGCTGCTGTGAGGTCAAATTTGTGGGGCCAAGTGCAAGATTCCTGGCAGGTGCTTGGCAAGCAGTGTATCTTCATTTTTCATTTTTTTGCTAAGCCTCCTGACCTTCACTGTCACAGCTACTGGGCCCTGGCATGCTGCCTGCCTCTTTTCTCCACAACTGGACAGCCCTGGGTGCTGAGTCCAGCTGGCAGCTGTGACAAAACTGCAGCAAAATCCCCCAGAACGACTTTACTTCCACTGACCAGAGGGCACTGGAGTGAGACTGGATCACATGGGATGGTGGGAAGGGGGGGGTCTGTTTTTACAGCACTCCTAGGAAGTTGTCTTTGCCAGGCAGCCAACTTTGAAAGCTGGAAAGACGCTGAGAAAACTCTGAGTCATGTTAGCCTGCTTGGACAGGAGAAAACAATGGCAAAAGTAAACATCTCTCAACAGATAGCTAGTCCTGCCTGCAGGGTCTTCGTCAGCAAGCCAGGGTCTCATCCCAAAGCACAGTCCTCTGGCTGAGGATGTGCTGTTGCCAAAGCCATGGTGTGCTACTGCAAACACATGCATCTGACTGATTTGACTGTCTCCCTGCACAGTGACAGTGCCAGGCTGCCAATCCCTACACAGCTGGTGGTGCTGCTGGTAGGCACTGTCTCACCACACCAACACAGCTGCTGCTTTGCCTCTGCACCCTGCAGTCCAGCTCTGTGATGGGCATTTGTGGGGCACAGCCAGACTTTGCCGCTGGCCATCAACCCTAGCACTGCCCACAGGGCCCAGAAACTGTAGCTCTCTGCCCGTCCCCTGATGTATCAGGCTCTGGCATTTCATTTCCTGATCCTCTGCCCCCTGCAAGCCCCAGCAGCCAGAAATGGAACCCTCACTTAGCATCCAGATGCCACGTGCTTCAGAGGACATGCTCTGACCATGCCTGCTGTACAGCTTATTCTTCCAGCAGCAGCACCTCCAGACAAAGGTGAATTTGAAGCTGCAAGGCTTACAGGAAAACAGCTGTCCATTTAACTTTTTTTTAATCCCCTCATTATGCACAGAGAATGGCAAGACAGAGCTTTCTTGAAAATGCAGGTAGATTGACAGCAGGCAGGACAGAACCAATCTCTGGACTGTGCTCTTGGGCCAAGGCACACATGGAATAGGGATTGCTGATATAAATCCAACTTTTGTCACAAACTGCTGCAAATTCACACTTAGTTTCCTCCCATGTGGAGATGCAGGCCACTGCCTCTGTCCCCACACCAGGCAGAAAGAGATCACAGCCAGCTCTGGTTGCAGGGACCATTCAGATCATCCAGGCTCCCTTCTCATATAATACAGGGTGTAGAAACTTGTCCTGCTCAGCTTCCTGAGAGGCTAGAACATATTCCTTAAGCAAGTCAGACAGTTTTGGGAACTAGAGACCTTGGTTATTCTGGGCTGCTGCTTCCCATTCCTCTCCTCCAACCGTTTCAGACCACAACAGCTGCACAGGTTTATTGCAGAGCATCCCCTCGAAGATGAATCCATCTCATGCAGCATAACCAGTGCATAGGTGGGCACAGAGCCCACTGCAAGTGTCAGTGCAGTCACCTGCATCTTTCCTGTTGGGCTAAGCTATTCCCATCAGACCTTCCCACAGATGCTTCCCCAGCATCAATGCCCTACAGCCTTCAGAACACTTCTGCTGGCACACAACCAAGACAAAAACCAGTGGATAAACATCACATGAGTGACTCAGATTCCTCTCTTATAAAACTCCTTCACAGGGTGCTCACAGACTGTACTCAGTGCTGGTCTCTGCAGAGGGATTCCTGGATGACAGGTCCCACACAAAGGTGAAACACTCTTGCTTAGACACAGGCCAAGGGATGGCAAGCTCAGGCTCACCAAGGCTAAAGAAAGCCATCAAGTGGGAAAAAAAAGGATTTGCAACACTTTCTCCACCATTCTCCTGTTCTAATGGCAAAAACTCCCTGTTCTCATGGCAAAAACTGCTTTAGTTCAACCTCAGGACTGGGCTGGGAATTGTCCTCACTGGGTAGGCTCTGCTCCTACAGTACAGAAATCCCTTGTGGGGTAAAAAAAAGGATAAGACAGCACTGCCCATAGCCAACGAGACAGAGGAAAGTAAACAAAGAAGAGCCCTTTGCTTGCAACCCCTCTCACACTACCCTGGCATGCTCTTGGCAGTGCTGGAGGGTGCAGCCCCCCACACTGAGAGACTGGTGGCAAAAAAAAGGCAAAGCTCCCAGCCTCCTCCTGGTAAAGCGCCACTAAGGTCTCTGCGCAGCCTCAACAGCACCTGGGCTGCCAGTTCCACCCATTCCTGCGTTTAGATCACTCCTATACATCAAGAGTCATTCCTCGAGTCTTTCAAACTGCTCTAGCGTCCCTTGGCCACTAAAGGGCAGCAGGACACATTTGGTCCCCACTGTGTGGCCACCGCCCCAAAATTTCCCAGTTTCACTAGCACGGTGTCACAGGAAACACCATTCTCTGTGTGTTGCCCTCGGTGACCTGGAGGCTTCACCCTAGCAGGGAACAGAGCAGATAATAACACTGCAAAACAAGGCACAAAACTCAACACCAGCACTGCAACCGGGAAAGCTCTCAGCTGTCCTCCACCTCAATGGCCAGCCTGGTCTGCCTGGGACCTGTCAGGCACAGCAGTGGGAGGAAAAGAGAGAAAGGGCTGGAACCGTTGGGAGCAAAATCAGGCTCCAAGCCCTAGATGGACCTTACTTACCATGCTGTTGGCTGGTTTGCTGGCATGTGCCTCCATCTGCTGCCAGTACTTCTTAGACTCCTGCACAATATCTTCGTGGGTCATTCCTGGGAACAAAAAGGAAACAGAACTGAGCTACACTCCTTTGGCCAAGAGAAGAGAGGGAGGGGTTGCAGGACTTCTTAGTTTGGGGTTAGTAACCCTTGAGTGGCTGACAGCTCCCAACAGACCCCCGGTAATGTCAGGACTGGTGGCAGGACCCACCACAGAACATGTCTAATCCCTTGCTAAGGAAGCTCCTCTCTACACAAGCCAAACAAAAGGAGAAGAGTTTGGTCTCCTGGGCTTGTTCAGACCTGGTTTTCTGCTCAGGCAGTCTGCAAAGGACCCAGACACTGCCTCTAAGCGAATAATTGTTCACTAGGGTCAAGAGCTTGACCAAGGCTGTCCCCTAACCCCATAGCAACAGATTCTACCAAGGCCCTAAAGGCAGTGCTTTGTTACTGTTGATTTACTGTATATGGAGTTTTTGCCTCTAGCTTGCAAGATCACAGATAGCCACTGTGCATCTCCAAGACCCCAGAAGTCTCACCTGTTACCTGCTGGGATTATTTTGCCTGTTGAGGGGGCTCCCCATCAATCAATAGGCAAAGAGGAAAGTTGAAATTCAACACATATAGACACCAAGCACAACCAAGGCAGCAAGGAAAGACCAACAGGGCAAAACCAACCAAGGACCAGCTGCTAGTAAATAACCAGCAAGGAAAGATCTGCAAGGTCTCAGGTATCAGAAACACATCATCAGACAACATGAAAAAGGATTGGTCAGACCTTATCTAAGGAATTAGCTCCTGACCAACTCAAGTGGTGAGGGAACAGCCTCTGTTAGCACCAGCCAGCTAGATGGGCTTTCAAGTTATTGAGTGCTCTAAAGACCCAAGATAGCTGCCAAAACAAACTGAAGCAAATATCTTGCACAGGCAGCTGATTGCAAAAGGGGGGTGCTGAGGATGGCCTTGATGCAGCATCCCCAGGACACAGACATTGCAAATTTGATTGCTTTGCTGATGCCTACAGCTTTTATTACTGAAGTGAGGTGTTCCCTAAGAGCATTACATAAACACAATCATTGATATGGGAGACAGCACATTCCAGAACTTAAGGGCCACCAAAGACAAGTTTTCATCTCAGCTTAGGCTGTGTGTAGCTTGGGTAAGTCAGCATTTCTGACCTCAGTTTTCCTACCTGTGATTTCAGCTGTTCATGTCCCTGTCAGGCAACACTTACTGCCATTTGCACAGGGCTTGAACAGGATGAAAAGCATTCCAGGAACTTCACCATTCTTCAAGAACATTTGCTCAGGCCTTTAAAATGGCAGCCTCTGCATAACTGGTACTGCTCACAGATCAGAGCTGTTGGTGAATATTCTGCTTCTTAACTGTTAATCCCAGAAGAAATGGTGTAGAGTTAGAAGAATTGCAACTTCCTCTTCCATGTCAAAGTATTCCAGGGCTGGACACAATGATGATTTGCACTTTGGGGACAAAAACTCTAAAGCTGGGAAAACCACAACAACAAGTTAACATGCTGCACTGGACCTGGCAGGGAAAGGGCTGAAGCAGCTCCCACCTTCCCCATTCTGCACACCTGTGATCCTTGGGGTGCAGAACCAAAGGGAGAAGCATATACAGGTCTTGTCAGAAGACTGAATTTCAAATGTAGTTCTTGTGACTGCCTTCTTCCAGTTCCAGAAGTCTGAACTAACTCAACAATACAGTCTAGAAATGTGGTGCTTGGGAAAGAAAACCCTCCCAAATGTGAAAGGATGTTTTCCAATCTACCAGCTTTCCAAAGCATGAACCATCACAAAGAAATGATCAGGGAACCAAAAGGCTCATGTGTTGATTACTTATAATATTTCAGCATCTTTTGCAACATCATTAGTGAAGACAAAGAGTCTGTTATTACCACTGGTGGAAAAAGATAGCAAGAGATATCTGTGAAAAGCCACAGTGAACAAGAAAACAGTCCTGCCTGTCCAGTTTTCAGATCTTGGGAACCGTTACTCCACTAATACAATCCTTTATCCCCATGAACAAAGCCAAAAGCTCTGTAAATGCTCAAATGGCTGTGAAGTGTTTCAAATGTAAGCTGCCCTCTTCCTATTTTTGCTGAGCAACTAGTGCCCAAACGAAACTTTCCGCTCCAAAGCTAAAGCATTCCCAGAGAATGGCAAAAACTACCTTTCATCTTCATTTCCATAATGAAGGCTACACTTAAGAGAGGTAATAAACTACTGTTCCAGGAAGGCAAATTCACAAGGAAAGCAGGCTCATATTTACAGCCCTGCAGAAGAAAACCCCACAAGAAAATGTCTCTCCTATTATTGGAAAAGGTGGCAATAAGCACAAGGCTTAATGATCAACTCTTCAGCTTAACTGGCTTGTTTCATCTCAGCTTCCCCTTTGAAACAACTTCTTCAAGTAAAGAAGGTAAGAAGAAAAAAACCAGTATATTTCTTCTGCAGGATGAAGAGGAAGGAACACGGAGAGAAGGAAGAAGGGAGCAAAGAAACTTTTTGAATAACAAAACCAAAACAAAACAACAAAAATAAACCAACCATGGGATGGGGAAAAAAGCAAGGTACTTGAATATTAGAGTGCCCAGAGTACAATGAACAGTATCACAAGCATGTAGGGCAGCAATGGTGGCCCATGACTCACAGGCAACATGCTATCTTAGAAACTCCAGAGTTGTAATTTTTTAATTTCCTGAGGCCACAAGTAAATGAGGGCAAACAGAAAGATTAAAGATGGCATTTGCCACAATGTGCTACTTGTTCATCACTGTCCCTCATGAGCTGAAGCCAAGGCCAAGGACTGCACTGAACATCAATTATGACATTAAAGAATGGTGAGAAACATCCATGTGTTTTCTCTCTGAAGTACTCCCATTACCAGGCTGGGTGTTGCACTAAATGAGACCCTCTGCTGAAAAAACATGTAGGTAGCACTGTGGGTGTGCCAGTATCTATACAGCCAACAGGAGAACAGCCAGAGAAAACCTCCAGTATGTCAGACACAAAGAGACAGGACTGAAAGTGCCAGTGTCATTATATGATTTCCCTGAGTATAATCTCTGTAAAACCATCTCCTGAGGCATGTCATCAAAGGCTTTTTGGGAAACACCAAGTGTCATGGGGTAATTGTTGTTAAAAATTCCCAGTGTAGAAAGAGGAGGTGGAGTCAGAAATGAGGTAGCCAGCATAAAACTCCACCTACCTAAAAAAACTCATAAAACCAAGAAAACACCTGAAGAAGCTCTTTCAGGCTTCCGGTTCGCAGAGGAAAGACGCCACTCTCCTCCCCTCCGCACCAGCTGGGTAAGGTCTCCCCAAGCCACATGGCTTGGGGCTGCCAACCCGCATAGTGTTGGGGGGAGGGGGAGGGAAGAGAGAGAGAACTCAAGCTGCTTCATCTTGCTGTCCTTGGCTAAAGAACTTCGCCAGCTCTGTTTGCCTAGCCTGGGCCAAGCCGGTCCCCTCTCTGCGGCGCGGCCCGGCGGGAAGAGGTTTGGGGGTCAGACCCTGTGGACTTTGGGCACACCTCGCTCAGTTAGCTCCTCAATGAACTCGGCATGAGAAAGGGAGGAGCTTGGACTGGACGCCAGCCGCGCGGCCCGGCGGAGAGAGAGAGCTCAGACTGGGCTCCTCTTATGCAGTGAGAGACGTGAATCCCGCTGAGCGGCCCCGGGCGGCTCGGCGCAGAAAAGAAGCCTAGACTAACTCTTTGCAGCACAGGCGCAGTCCCACCAGGCCCCCACGACTAAAACGCAGTTTAGATGGGGAGGCAGCACTGACAAAATTTTTTTTCTAGTTCAGGCACGAACTTATAACACTTAAACCATGCAGGCGGAAGCCATGTGACCATCGCCCAGCTGAAAAACAAACTGTTCCTTTTCTAATATCAAAATGAGACTTTGGGGGCATTAATTTCTCCCTCCCACACTGAAAGACCAGAAAAATGAAGGCACCTACGAAAGGTACAACATAGGGACTTGAAGTTAATGAATATAACCAAGCTTATTTTCAAAGAAAGAAGAGATGAGGAGTGCTTTAATGCTGAAAGTTCTTTTGTAAAAACATGTTAATAAAGTTA
>JAVTVJ010006253.1:0-12358 GCA_034509425.1 Eopsaltria australis
GGGGCTGCAGGTGCTCCTGCCAGCGTGGGCTTGTCTGAGCTGGGCCTTGTGCCTTTTTCAAGTGTCCCTGCTGCAGTCACAGCTGGCTCGAGACTGGCAGGATGACCCGGAGAGCTGTGCAGGGAGCAGGCAGGAGACACTCTCATTGAGTCACAAGGTGCAGAAAGGACCTCCTCGCTTCCTAAACTTCTGAGAGGAGCCAGGGTGCAGCTGGATGCAGTCTTAGCCTCCGACTTAGTCAATAGTTTATGTTTAAAGGATAGTATAGGTGTAATTGAACCTTTATATAACTGTATTCCAGAGAATGAAGGATATATTTATAGAAAAATAAAGTTTATTATGATCACGATTAAACTAAAATATCTTTATCAGAGTTATTTACTACCCAGTATGGAGAACTATAACTTCCAGCATAGTGCATTATATTTGAAACAACATTGAAGCAATTCTATTCAAGCCAGCAAAACCAATTCTTAATTATAGATTGATGCTACTCACCCAAACCAATGATCATAGGCAAATATTTCTGTCAGCCTCAAGGAGTGACCTTGAGGGCCATTCTCACTCCAGGGAGGAATCTGCAGAAGGGAAACATGTGATGTGTTTCTACTTCATATTTAGGTCATCACAGAAAGGAAGCAAAGAATAAAAGTCACTGTTTCCCACTATTGCTGTCTGAAGGCCTTTTAAAGGCTAGTGTATTTATGTCCTCTTTTTCCACTCCAAGTTTGTCTTTTCCCCTCCTTTCTCAATATCTCCTGCACTGGGTGTCCCAAGAAGGGCTGGATTCCTCAGCAGGGGTCTTGGGAGTTGTTGCTACTGCTGCTTTTTCAGAAGGTTTCTCAAAGTGTGCTACCAAATGGCTATTTTCTCCCCCGAAAAGCTTTCCCATCTAAGGCCATCAATGCATGGATGTATTTTAATCATGTAGCCAGAGGTACTAGGAATTTTTCTTTCCAAGCCAGCACCTGTAGAAGATTTCTATTTGGTTTGTGTCTGTGAGAAGTGGGATTTGTGCTGGGAAGAAAGGATGGAGTAAACCCGCTCCAGGGATGTGCAGTGAAGGACTGAGTTGCAGGGAAGGGGAGTATTTATAAACTGCATCAATATTTCCCTGAAATCAGGGGTGCAGCAGTGAAGAGGGTGGTTTGAAACACTTCCACAGAAAGCCAAGGCAGTAATTGCAGAATCACAGAACGAACTAGATTGGAAAAGACTTTTAAGATCATGTAGACCCTAATGATTCCAGAGGAAATAATTGTAGGTGAGGGCTTATGATTAGTGGGGAATTTCCTTGGGAATTCTGAGCCTCGGACATTTGGAATTTTGGAGGTGGAATCCCAATTTCAGCCTTGGGCAAATGGAGGAGAAGAGGGGTCCTTATCCATACAGACGAAAGGCCGGTTCCCCAGTGTGTCACGTGCAGACGGGGAGCTGTCCAGGGAATGAGCAGCAAATCCTTTGTGCAAATCCCTGCCCTCACACTGGCACTGGCAACAGCCCCAGGTGTGAGCTGTGAGGAGGATGAGGGGTCAGAGCAGCCCCAGGTGTGAGCTGTGAGGAGGATGAGGGGGCGGCTCATGCCGGGTGCTGTTTCAGGAGGGGCTTCCTCAGCTCACTTCTGCCTGGAGCTGCTGCAGGAGAGGGGCTTATGCTGGGCTTATTGGGGGTCTCTCATGGGACAATGGTGAGAGTGTCTCGCAGGGTCTGGGGGAGCAGCACCTGGATGCACTTGGATGTGGAGCGTTGCTTAAAAGAGGTGCCTTTGTGCCAGGCAGCAGCAGGTGAGCCAGTGTGTGGATTTGCAGGGTGGGGGATCTTTGCCCTTTTTCCTCTTGATTTTTTCTTGCCAGTCCCTCTCTAGTGAACCCAGAAAAAACGGGGATTAGGAGGACAAAAGGAGTTTAAATAGAGGGAAGAAACTCCTCTTCTGTTGTTGTCTGTGTTTGTCCCCCTTGACGTGTGATTTAAAGTGTATTGATTGAAGCAAAACCTGCCTTTTCCAGGGTGTGAGGGGTATCAATTGACAGGGAATCCCCGAGTTCCATTTCAACTGGAAGGGGAAAGATTTTTATGCTATTTTAAGGGTTTAAATTGTTTTGGGTAATCCCCCCTTTTTTGTCATCCTAAGGTTTGAATGGAGGGGGAAGCCCTGTTGTCCCTCCTCTTTAAGGGTTTGAATTGAGGTAAGAATCCCCATTTTCTCATAATTTGAGAGATGTAATTTGAGGAAAAGCCCTCTTTTTCTGCTATTTCATGGGATGAAATTGAAGGGGAGAACCGATGTATTTGCCATTGTATTGGTGTGAGGTGAGCACCCCCTGTTGCGTCAGTTTCAGGGGTTCAATTGACGGAAAGTCCAGCTTTTCCAGCCTTTGAAGGGTTTAAATCAGGCTGTGCCGCTGCATTGGAGGAGGGCGCTTCTGCCCGTGTCCCGGCAGCAAATGTGTTGCGCGGGAGCACTCCTGGCATCGCGCCGGGGAATTTCTGAGGTGGAAGGGGAATTTGGCGTCCGGGCTGCCGACAGGGACTGACAGAGCGGCGCCGCGGGCCGTGCGGAGCCGAGGGAGCGCGGGCGGGGGATGCGGCGCGGAGCTGCGGCGGTGCCGCCCGCTCCGGGCACGGGGCTCGGGCGCGGCCGGGGGCCCCTCGGCTCGGTGCCGGTGCCGCCGGGCAGGCGGGGGGCGGGCGGGGCTGTCCCGGCGCGGGGCCGCCCCCGGCTGCCCGAGGAGCCGCTTCCGTGCCCGGTGCCGGGAGCGCGGGGCCGCCGCCGGTGCCGCGGCTCCCCCCGGCCCGTGGGACGGCGCCGGCCCGGAGCGAGTCCCGGCAAGGGGCGCTGGGGGCCGCTTGCGGGCCGTCAGCTTCAGGCTGTGCTTGCAAAAGTCACCGAACGGAATGGAGGGCAAAACCCAGCCCTGCTCCCCCTGCCCCGGCTTCTTGTCCGTGCGCTTTGTTGCCTTAATGCTCAAATAAATACGCTTTAATTTTATATATTTACATTTATGTGTATACAGTTATTTTAAGGTAGTAGTAGTGATATTTAGTAAATAGTGGTATTTATATATGGTTTTTACTCCAGTATTAGATTTTTTTTGGTGTTATATATTGTGGTGTTTTAATTTTTTGAATTATTTGCTATGTGTAATTTGATTTTTAAGTAAAGATAATTTTATGGATGGGCTTGTTTGTATTTGAGGTAAAATTAATGTAAATAGTTTTTAAACAGACTTTTGTTATGTATTATTGGGATTTTGTTTTTGTGTATTGTATGTAGGGGGCCACCTGGGCTTGTGGAGTTTTGAGTGTCAATTAATTAGGTGGGATTTGTTAGATGGAGTTTTTAATTTTTGGAAGTTTTTTTATTTAGTGTTTGGAAGATGGTTTTTAATAATTCATTGTACTGTTTTATTTTGTTCCTTGTTGGTGTATGATAAGGGAGATGGAATATTTATTTAATGTTATATTTTCTAGTTGAAGTGTTGATAATGTTGTTACGAATGGATGTGGGAGTTAAAATCAGTCCTTGCCTCCTGCCCAGGCCCTGGCAGTAGATAGTAGCCTTATTGAGGTAACCAGCACCCCAAAACCCACTTTCATGTATAAGTTCTTTTATTGATGACTGATTCTGTCTATTATAGAATAAATAATTTACTAATAGACGGGGAAACTGACAGATATAAGACTTAAAAGCAAACCAACAATACACAGGAATAAAACAAAAAGAAAGATTACTAGTAAATAACTTACAGTGCATGAGAATGGTACCTTTTTCAGTTACAGCTAGCGAAGAAATAGTATAAGTTTAGGATTCAATGTATCTTACCATCCAATTGCTGGTGCACCACATCGAGATCCTTTCTCTCAATCCCCGGGGAAGTAACCACAAAGCCTGTGTCCAAACTTCGGGGAGAAGCTTCAGACACTTTTAGGGTGTGAGAGACTTCTGCTCCAGTGTTAGCTTGTGTATCTTTTATAGTGTAAAACCATGATTCTTAAGTCAGTATTTTTTTCCTTTATCTCTCCTTCCATCAGCTCTGCAGACGAAGATGTTAATTCTTAGCTGAGGCTTGAGCCCTCTGGCACCAGAGATGACCCCTCTTGGGCCTTCCTGCCCTTGGGTTATCTCTTTATGCACCCGTTCTCTGTGGCACACAGGAGGAGGAGGTGAGGGGGTAGACGTCCTGCTGCAAATGTCGTTTTTGACATGAGTTTTGTTGTTAGATTTAACTTTTTGGGGGGCGTTATGTTTCCAAAGGATTTGTTTTTTGAGAGTTAGGGTGATGTTATGGGCTGCAGTGTGAGGTATAGGGCTGTTGATTAACCCTGATTTTCTTTTAATTTAAAGGAATATTCTCTCTGTGCTGCAGTATTGTTAAAATTGTGTTTCTGTGCATATTTACTTCTGATTTTAGCCTTCTAAATTATGGAATGCTTTGTTTTTCAAAGCCATAACTTCAGGAAGTAGGAAAGGGACAACTTTACCCTCCAAAGGAATTCAGTTTGATTCAAGGTAATTTCTGCATCTATGAAAGGAAGCCACAATTTTGTAGACAACAATTAAAAAAAATAAAAAAATAAAAAGGTAGGACAGCAGAGCAAATGCTTGTAGGAGCCACCGAGTTCGGAGCTGATGACTTTGGGTCTGGGGTTGCACTCAGCCCCAAAACTGCAAATCGGAGAATTGCGGCAGTGGCAGCATTTTAAAGCAAAGAACATTTCATTTCCTAAATACGCATTTTAGTCTTTGTAAGCCCTGATGCCGACACCAAGGTGCTGATGGTTAGGTTTCCTATATTGTACAGTGGCTTTTTCTGCTAAGGAGCTTGTCAGTCACAGTGACCAGCCATGAGTGCATCCTTTCAAAATCCCTAACACATAGTTTGAACTGCCAAATACTACCCGCACCATCGTCCCCACAGCCCCCCCGCGCCCCGGTGGCGAGCCTCGGATTTCCCAGGGGGCCCTCGGCAGAGCCGCGCGGCGCGGCCGGGACAGAGCCGGCCCTGCCGCTACTGGCCGTCACTCACGCAGCTCCCGCCCGCTCCTGGGGCCGCTGACCCCTGCGCACGTGTCCCCGTACCAGAAAACGCCGGGGCAAATCGCGCTGAAACCAGTTCCTCCCAGTGCCTTCCCAGTTCCTTCCTCAGGCCGCACAGTTCATCCCAGTGCCCCGGATGGGCCCAGCCAGTGCCCTCAGCGCTAGGCAAATTGCGTAAGTCCCGTTACGTAAATTGCGTAAGCTACGTAAATCGCGTACGCTCCCTCAAGTTCATCGCCCGTCCCTCCCAGTCCAGAGCGTCTGCAGCAAAGCCCCGGAAAGCCTCTTTAAGCTGCTAATGTTACACGCCGGTGACACCTGTTGGCTGCTGTGTGCGGTGCCAAATAGGCTGCCACTCTCTTTTTCCCATTTCCTTTCCCAATTTCCCCTAATAGAGAACTCTTTCTGGGGTATGCTATTCCAGCCCCTTTCCGGCAGACATTTCTTTAAGATGGAAAAGGGCTAGCGTTCGTGTCCCTCACCCAGTGGCTGGCAGTGGGCTACAGCCTCCTATAATTCAGCACGGAGCTGGATTTCTCCCAGACCCATGCTGCAACCAACACTGGATGACCTTGGAGTGCTAAAACCCTCCCGAAAACTGAAATCAAGAAACTGGGGGGCAGAGTTTCTTTTTACACACAAAAGGGCCATTTTACTTATCCTGGCCGCCAAGAAGTGCAGCTCGCTGCTGCCTCCTCCAGATCCGCACAGAGTTTGATTTCTCCCAGACCCAAGCTGCCACCAAAAGTGACTCTGGCTGCCCTTGGAGTGCAAAATTCCTGCTTCAAACTGACATCAAGAAAATGGGGGGCAGAGTTTTGTTTCACAAAGAGAAGTGCCAGCTTTCGTGTCCATGTCTGGGAGCGGGCTGCTGCCTCCATAAATTCCGCACAGAACTAGACTTCTCCCAGACCCAAGCTGCCACCAACTAGGACTCTACTTGCCCTTGGAATGCAAAAACCCTCCTAATAACTGGCATCAAGGAACTGTGGGTCAGTTCCTATTTACGGAGAAAAGGGTCACTATTCGTGTACCGGCCGTAAGGAACAGAGGTCGCTTCCGCCTCCGAAAATTCCACATAGATTTCGATTCCTCCCAGACTCAAGCTGCCACCAACTAGGACTCTGGCTGTCCTTGGAGTGCCAAATACCTCCTCCAAGCTGACTTCAAGAAACAGGGGAGCAGAGTTTTCTTTAACAGTGAGAAGGGAGAGCATTCCTGTTCATTAACCAGTGGGCGAGACTAGACTGCTGGCTCCTAACATTCCACACAGAGCAGGATTTCACCAAGACAGAAACTACCATTAACTAGGACTCTGGATGCCCTTGGAGTGCCAAACGTCTTCTCCAACCTGCCATCAGCTATCTGGGGGGCAGAGTTGCTTTTTACAGAGAAAGGGGCCAATCATTTCTATGCCTACCCAAAGCCATGGAGCGAGCTACAGCCTCCTAAAAATCCACAAAGAGCAGGATTTCTCCCAGACCCAGGCTGCCACCAAAAAGGTCTCTGACTGCCCTTGCAGGGCCAAAAATCTCCTCCAAAGTGACATCAAGAAACTGGGGGGCAGAGTTCTCTTTCTCAGAGAAAAGGGACACTTCTCTTTTCCCAGTCCTAAGTTACTGTGCTCCCTCCCGCCTCCTGAAATTCCGCACGGATCAAGATTCCTCACAGACCCAAGCTGCCACTAAGTAGGACTCTGGCTACCTTTGTAGGGCTAAATGTCTCCTCCAAACTGCCATCATGAATCTGGGGGACTGAGTTTTCTTTCACGTGTCAAAGGGCCATTGTTTATGCCAAAGGCCACTTTTCTGAGAATAGGGTGCCATCTCCTGAAATTTGGCATGGAACTGGATTCCTTGCAGATGCAAGCTGCCATGAATGAGGACTCTGGCTGCCCTTGCAGTGCCAAATGCCTCCTCCAAACTGCTATCATGAATCTGGGGGGCAGAGTTTTCTTTCACGTGGAAAAGGTCCATCGTTTTTATAGTAGGCCCCATGTCTGGGAGTGGACTGCCGCCTCCTCAAATTCCGCACAGAGCTGGATTCCTCGCAGAACCAAGCTGTCACCAACAAGGCCTCTGACTACCCTTGCCGGGCCAAAACCCTCCTCCAAAGTGACATCAAGAGACTGGGGGCCAGAGTTCTCTTTCTCAGAGAAAAGGGACACTTTTTGTGTCCCGGCCCTAAGGCACTGTGCTCCCTGCTCCCACCTGAAGTTCTGCATGGATCAAGATTCCTCCCAGACCCAAGCTGCCATCAACTAGTACTCTGGCTGCCTTTGTAGGGCTAAATGCCTCCTCCAAACTGCCATCATGAATCTGGGTGACTGAGTTTTCTTTCACGTGTCAAAGGGCCATCGTTTATGTCAAAGGCCACTTTTCTGGGAGTAGAGTGCCGTCTCCTGAAATTTGGCACGGAGCTGGATTCCTCGCAGACGCAGGCTGCCATGAATGAGGACTCTGGCTGCCCTTGCAGTGCCAAATGCCTCCTCCAAACTGACGTCACGAATCTGGGGAACTGAGTTTTCTCTAATGTGGAAAAGGGCCATTGTTCATGTTTAAGCCCCCATGTCTGGGAATAGACTGCCGTTTCCTGAAATTTGAAAGGCAGCTGGATTCGTCCCAGACTCAATCTTCTGCCGACTAGGACTCTGGCTGTCCTTGCAGTGCCAAATGCCTCTTCCAAACTGCCATCAAGAATCTGGGGGACAGAGTCTTTCTTCAGAAGGAAAAAGGCAAACCTTCATGTCAAAGACCCCATGTCTGGGGTGGGCTGCTGCCTCCTGAAATTCCGCACAGAGCTACATTCCTCCCAGACTCAAGCTGACATGAATGAGGACTCTGGCTGCCCCTGCAGTTCCAAATGCCTCCTTCAAACTGACATCATGAATCTGGGAGATTGAGTTTACTTTCAGGTGGAAAATAGCCATCATTTTTATCGAAGCCCCCATGTGGGGGAGTGGATGGCTGCCTCCTCAAACTGCGCACGGAAGTGGACTCCTCACAGACCCAAGCTGCCACTAACTAGGACTCTGCCTGCCCTTGCCAAAAAATGACCCAAAAGTGACCCAAAAATGGCCCAAAAATTACCCCAAAACTCATCCAAAAATTGCTCCAAAAGTGATCCAAAATAGACCAAAATTGGCTGCAAAATTAACCAAAAAATGGCCCAAAAATGACCTAAAAATGACCCAAACATAGAACCGAAATGGCCCCAGAAATGGTCCAAACAATGACCCAAAACTGGCCGTAATATGACCCAAAATATTCCCTTATGAATGACCCAAAAATAGACTCAAAATAATCCCAAAAATTACCCCAGAATGACCCAAAAATGGCGAAAAAAATGACCAAAAATTGACCCAAAAATGACCCAAAAATGGCCCGGAAAATGACCCCAAAAAGAGCCACTAAAAGGCCCCAAAAATGGCCCCAAAAACTGCCCAAAAATGGCCCAAAAACTGACCCAAAATGGACCCAAAAGATGCACCAAAAATTGCCCCAAAGATGACCCAAAAATAGCCCAAAAAAACCCCAAAATGGCCCCAAATAATGACCAAAAACTAACGCAAAAATGAGCCTAAAATGGCCCTAAAAGAGCCTCAAAAATTGCCTGTAAAAGGCCCCAAAACTGACTCATAAATGGCCCAAAAATTACCCCAAAAGTGATCAAAAAATGACCCAAAAATAGCCCCAAAAGTGATAAAAAAATGACCAAAACTGACCCCAAAATTGACCAAAAAACAGCCGAAAAATGACCCAAAAATAACCCAAAAATAGCCCCGAAAATGATCAGAAAATGGCCTCAAATGATGACACAAAACTAACCCAAAAATGACCCAAAAATAACCCAAAAATGATCCAAAAATAACCCAACAATGGCCCCAAAATTGATCCAAAAGTGATTAAAAATGGCCCCAAAATTGACCAAAAAATGGCCCAAAACAATGACTGAAAAAAGGTCCTAAACTGACCCAAAAATAAACCCCAAAAATGACCCAAAAACGCCTCAAAAGATGACCCAAAAAAGTCCCAAAAATTCCCTCCATAAATGACCCTAAAATGACCCAAAAATGGCCCAAATATCATGCAAAAAATTGCCCCTAAACGGCCCCAAAGATGACCCAAAAATGGCCCCAAAATTGACCCAAAAATGGCCCCAAAATTGACCAAAAAATGGTCTAAAAATGACCCAAAAATAGCCCCAAAAATGATCCAAAAATGGCCTCAAATCATGACCCAAAAATAACCCAAAAATTCCCCTTATAAATGACCCAAAAATAGGCTCAAAATAGCCCCAAAAAATGACCCCAAAATGACTATAAATCACCCAAAAAATGGCCCCAAAATTGACCCAAAATGGCCCAAAACAATGACCCAAAAATGACCCAAAAATGGCCCAAAAGTAACCCAAAATTGACCAAAAATGGGCCCAAAAATGAACCAAAAAGAGCTCCAAAAATAGCCCCAAAATTAACCTAAAATGACCCAAAAATAACCCAAAAATGATTCAAAATTGGCCCGAAAAAATGACCCCAAAATAGCCCAAAAAAGACCCCAAAACAGACCCAAAAATGGCCCTAAAAGAGCCCCTAAACTGACACAAAATTGACCCAAAAATGGCCCAAAAATGACGCCAAAACTCACCCAAAAATAGCCCTAAAAATGACCAAAAATGGGCCCAAAATTGACCAAAATGATCCCAAAATAGCCCCACAAATGATCCAAAACAAGCCCCAAAAATAACCCAAAAGTGACCCAGAAAGACCCCAAAAACTGACCCAAAACTGACCCAAAAAGACCCCAAAAACTGACCCAAAAATGGCCCAAAAATAGACGCAAAAGATGAACCAAAAATGGCCCAAAAATGACCCAAAACCGGCCCAAAACAATGACTAGAAAATGGTCCTAAAATGACCCAAAAATAGGCCCCAAATAGCCCAAAAATAGCCTAAAAGATGACGCAAAAAAGTCCCAAAAATTCTCCCCATAAATGACCCAAAATGACCAAAATTAGCCTCAAGAGATGACCCAAAAATGACCCAAAAATGATCCAAAAATGGCCCCAAACATGGCCCCAAAAAGGCCCAAAAACGGACCCAAAACGGACCCAAAAATGACCCAAAAATAGCCCCAAAGGTAACCCAAAAATGACCAAAAATGGCCCCAAACATGGCCCCAAAAAGGCCCAAAAACGGACCCAAAAATAGGCTCAAAATAGCCCCAAAAAATGACTCAAAAATGACTATAAATCACCCAAAAATAGCCCCAAAGGTAACCCAAAAATGACCAAAAATGGCCCCAAAATTGACCACAAAACGGCCTAAAAATGACCCAAAAATAGGCTCAAAATAGCCCCAAAGAAGACCCAAAAATGACTATAAATGACCCAAAAACTGGGCCAAAACGATGACCCAAAATGACCCAAAAATGGCCCCAAAACTGACCCAAAATTGACCCAAAAATAGCCCCAAAAATGACAAAAAATAGCCCCGAAATGGTCGCGAAAGATGAACCAAAAATAGCCCCAAAAATGACCCAAAAATGGCCCCAAAAATAATCCATAAATGACTTCAAAATGACCCAAAAATAGCTCCAAAAATAACTCAAAAAGAGCCCCAGAATGGCCCCAAAAAATGTCTCCAAAATTGACCCGAAAATTGGTCGTAATATGACCCAAAAATAGGCTCAAAATGGCCCCAAGAAATGACCCAAAAGGTGACCCAAAAATGACCCAAAAATGGCCCTAAAAGAGCCCCAAAAATTGCCCCTAAAAGGCCCCAAAAATGACACAAAGATGACCTAAAAATTCCCCCAAAACTGACCCAAAAATGACCCAAAAAATAGCCTAAAAATAGCTCCAAAAGTGAGACAAAAATGACCAAAAATGGCCTCAAAATTGACCCGAAAAATGGCCCAAAAATGACCCAAAAAAGGCCTAAAGACAGCCCCAAAAGTGATCCAAAAATGACCAAAAATGGCCCAAAAATGACCTAAAATGGACCCAAAACTGACGCAAAATTGACCCAAAAATAGCCCCAAAAATGACCAAAAATGGCCCAAAAAATAGACGCAAAAGATGAACCAAAAATCGCCCCAAAAATGACCCAAAAACGGCCCAAAACAATGACTAGAAAATGGTCCTAAAATGACCCAAAAATAGGCCCCAAATAGCCCAAAAATAGCCTCAAAAGATGACGCAAAAAAGTCCCAAAAATTGCCCCCATAAATGACCCAAAAATGATCAAAATTAGCCTCAAGAGATGACCCAAAAATAGCCCCAAAAATGATCCAAAAATGGCCCCAAAATGACTCAAAAATGGCCCAAAAAAGACCCCAAAACAGACCCAAAAATGACCCCAAAACGGACCCAAAAATGACCCAAAAATGGCCTCAAATCATGACCCAAAAATAACCCAAAAATTCCCCTTATAAATGACCCAAAAATAGGCTCAAAATAGCCCCAAAAAATGACCCCAAAATGACTATAAATGACGCAAAAACTGGGCCAAAACAATGACCCAAAAATGGCCCCAAAACTGATCCAAAATTGACCCAAAAATAGCCCCAAAAATGACCAAAAATGACAAAAAATGGCCCCAAAAAATAGCCTAAAAATAGCTCCAAAAGTGATCCAAAAATGACCAAAAATGGCCCCAAAGTTGACCAAAAAACGGTCTAAAAATGATCAAAAATAGCCCCAAAAATGATCCAAAAATGGCCTCAAATCATGACCCAAAAATAACCCAAAAATTCCCCTTATAAATGACCCAAAAATAGGCTCAAAATAGCCCCAAAAAATGACCCCAAAATGACTATAAATGACGCAAAAACTGGGCCAAAACAATGACCCAAAAATGGCCCCAAAACTGATCCAAAATTGACCCAAAAATAGCCCCAAAAATGACCAAAAATGACAAAAAATGGCCCCAAAAAATAGCCTAAAAATAGCTCCAAAAGTGATCCAAAAATGACCAAAAATGGCCCCAAAGTTGACCAAAAAACGGTCTAAAAATGATCAAAAATAGCCCCAAAAATGATCCAAAAATGGCCTCAAATCATGACCCAAAAATAACCCAAAAATTCCCCTTATAAATGACCCAAAAATAGGCTCAAAATAGCCCCAAAAAATGACCCCAAAATGACTATAAATGACGCAAAAACTGGGCCAAAACAATGACCCAAAAATGGCCCCAAAACTGATCCAAAATTGACCCAAAAATAGCCCCAAAAATGACCAAAAATGACAAAAAATGGCCCCAAAAAATAGCCTAAAAATAGCTCCAAAAGTGATCCAAAAATGACCAAAAATGGCCCCAAA
>JAVTVJ010006254.1:0-14619 GCA_034509425.1 Eopsaltria australis
CATCAGCTCAGATATAGAAGGGAAGGAAGAGAGGAGGAGGAGGAGGCACTCAGGGTTGGTCCATGTTTGCCTCCTTGAACAACCGTCACGCGTGCTGAAGCCCTGCTTCCCAGAAAGTGTCCGGACATCGCTGCTGATGGGAAGTAGAGATTGATTGTTTTCCCCTCTGCTCTTGCGCGCGCAACTTTCAACTTGCTTGTTCTATTTTTTCCCCGCTGTAATGAAACTGCTTTTTCTTGCCCTGATAGTCTTTTTCAATATTATCCTCTCCCCTCTCCCAGCGGGAGAGGGAGTGATAGAGTGACTGAGTGGGCACCTGGCACCTAGTCGGGATCAACCCACAACAGAAGGGTTATGTTAATTCTGACCCCAGACCAAGAAAAATTGGAAATCCCGAAATTTAGTGAAGCAGAGGAAAAAGATTTAAGTAAAATAGGTGGAGAAGAAGATCGGTCTGGGAAATGGAAACTTCCTGATGGGAGGCAGTTACTTAAAAAACCTCTTACTAGAAAAATATTAGAAGATATGCATCAAAAAACTCTTTGGGTTACTCAAGCCCTATGTGATCACTTTTTAAGAAATTATGGGTGCATTGGGATCTTTGGATTAGCAAAACAAGTAACAGAAAAATGTATAATTTGTCAAAACGTAAATAGAAAGGTAATGAGAAAAACAAAGTTAGGAGGCTGTGAGTTAGCTTTGCGACCATTTCAAAGTATCCAAGTAAATTTTACTGAGCTTCCCCAAGTACAGAGATGGAAATTTTTATTGGTAATTATAGATCATTTAACCCATTGGGTAGAAGCTGTTCCCACCGTCAGAGCTACAGCTGATGTGGTATGTAAAACCCTTTTGGAACAAATCATTCCCAGGTATGCTATGGTTAATAGAATAGATTCAGATAGAGGGACACATTTTACCTCAAAAACCTTACAGCAAATAACTAAAGCCTTGGGAATAACATGGGAATTACATACCCCATGGCACCCCCAGAGTTCAGGCCGAGTAGAAAGGATGAACCAGTCTTTAAAAAGAACTCTAACAAAACTAATGGTTGAAACACAAATGTCGTGGGTTAAATGCTTGCCTTTGGCTTTATTAAGGGTCTGAACACAACCCAGGGCAGACCTGGGAGTGTCACCCTATGAAATGATGTTCGGTTTACCCTTTTTGACCACCCAACATGAAACTGCTACCTATGAAGTGGTGGAAATGAGTGTTAGAATATATGTCACCAGAATTGCAAAGACACTCGATTTGCAATCGAAAGGGCTAATCCCCCAAACCACACCTTTAGAGTTTAAAATCCATAATATCCATCCCGGGGAGTGGGTATTGGTGAAAACCTGGAAAGAGCAATGTTTAACTCCACAATGGGAAGGTCCTTTTCAGGCACTCTACTGACAACTGACACCACGTTCCGAACCAGGGAAAGAGGGTGGATCCACAGTAGCAGAATCAAGGGACCTGTGGAGGAACCTAAGGAGTGGACTATAACCTCAAAACCAGGTGATACCAAGTTAATTCTCAAGCGGGGACAAGGGTGTAATGAATTGGGAGGACCCATATGATCTAAGGAATGTACAAAGAATCACGCCTAACTGGGGAATAAGGCCAAGTTTATATCAGTGGTTCTAAGTGCTGCCTGGACAAGCTCTGAGGAACCTTCGATACCCACCTTGGGGAGGAATACTTCCACTTCAAACAGGAGGATCTGGACTGTTTCAGCCAGAAGGCCCTCATATTTTGGCCTTAGCCTGTGACTTATATAAAGAAGGGGAGGAATTGCAACCTCCATTAGTACCATTCCATATACCCTGTCTGATTCACCCCAATACTGGACATGTTAGCTGGGTTAAAAGCAAATGCTTAAGTTGTGGGAAAAATTGGTATTGCAGCTCACAAAAACGAAACCCTCATTGTAGAAAGTGTCGAGTGCCAAATCTATCCCCTCTCCAGACAGAACTAGGAGAAACTGAGATAATAACTTTGCTTTGTGGATAGGAATTACTAGTGCCTGTTGAATGGGAAATACCAGAGGAACGGTGGGAAACTACGATTAAGGAGTGTAAAAAGCGGTTTGCTTGGAAATTGGCAAAAAAGAAGTGACCAGGAAATAGAGGGCAAGACCGGGTTGGCCGCTGTACTCGCCACCGAGAAGATCATATATACACCTGCTGTGGGTAGCAACCCCATAAGCATGGGAGGTGGGCGTATAAGCCATGCCGGACCTCTGTTGTTCCTTTTTCTGTCACTCCTTCTTTTCCCTTCTGTGATGCCAGCAAACACATGCCGCCCATGCTACCGCAGGCTTTACATGGAAAGACACCGAGGTTCCTTTTTTATTTCTCACACCCATGTCAACAGCCACTGTTATGACCCATCAAAAGTACGTACCTGTGAACACAATCGGAAAAAATACTGAGTTACAGAAATTAGGAGACAGTGGTAATAGATTAGGGAGTGAATGTCCAAAAGGGGAAAAATGGGTTTGTTTCACATCTACCTTTAAGAGAAAGGCCCAGGATTTGGTCAAAGAACAACTAATACCCCAAAAAGTAAAACCAACAAAGCCACCCGTATCAAAACCACTCCAAGATTGGTATACGGGACACAAGCAACAATTAGAAAAGGAAATAGATCTCTCAAAACTTGGGAAAAACCTGTTTGTGGAACTGGGAGAAAGAATAAGTAAAGAACCTAATATAACCAGCTGCTGGGTTTGTGGAGGGGCTTTGATGGCAGAGGAATGGCCATGGAAAGGCAGTAGCTTGGGTCCGGTTGAACTCCTCAAGTGGAACCGGACAAACTTAAAAGGGGAAAACCGACCAGGGGGATGGATTTTAAGCTCAACAGTAATAAGAGAAGAATGTCTCTGGCGCACTGGGAAGAATTTTGTTAATGAAGTCGGGCACACTCCCTGTAAGAGATATAAAGTTAGTAATGGAACCTTTACGCAGTGGATCCCAGAGGCACCAACTCTGTATTTGACCCATAGAGAAACAAAAGAAAAAGATTGTGAATATATAAGTGATATCAAGCTTTTCCAATGTAATGATATAGGCAAGAATCCTTATTTTGGGATCCCAGAAATATCCAAATTTTGGGAAAATATGGATCAACAAAAAAATTATTGTAGGAAAGCCCCAGATGGATTATTCTGGATATGTGGAAAAAGAGCATATCCAAAACTCCCGTCTGGGTGGAAAGGAAGTTGTACTCTGGGTATCATACAGCCAGGATTTTTCCTTCTACCAAAGCCAGATGTAAATCAGTTAGGAGTACCAGTGTATGATGACCTAAAAAGGGAAAAGAGGGACTGGACTGGAGAATCTCAAAAGTGGGGAGATGAGGACTGGTCTCCTGAATGCATAGTGGAAGTATATGGGCCAGCCACTTGGGCACAAGATGGGAGTTGGGGATATCGCACCCCCATTTATATGCTAAATCGTATTATAAGACTTCAAGCAGCTGTAGAAATAATCTCCAGCAGAACTTCCAAGGCAATGACATTACTGGCGACTGAACAAAGTCAAATAAGAGGTGCAGTGTATCAAAACAGGTTGGCTTTAGACTACTTGTTAGCTGAAGAAGGGGGTGTTTGTGGAAAATTTAATACATCAGATTGTTGTTTGAACATAGATGACAATGGACAGGCTGTCCTAGATTTAGCCAATGAAATCAGAAAAATATCGCATGTACCAGTCCAAAAATGGGTACCGATACTAAAACCTAGCTGGTGGGATAATATGTTGGGAATAGAATGGTGGAAGAAGTTAGGCTTCTTCCTTTTATGTGCTACAGCTGGGTTAATATTTCTTCCTTGTTTGATCCCCTGTTTTATTCGGCTAATCACCAGTGTAGTCCAAGGTATGCAAGTGGTAACTATGCCTATGGACCCAAAATTGGCTACAACTGGAACAGCCCAAAAGATAATGATATTGAAGAAACAAAAAGATATAAAAGACCCCTTTGAAGAAGCAAAATTGATCTATGAAAGAAATGAGCAAAGAAAAGAAGAATTATTGCTCAAGCCAAATTAATTATAAAAAGGAAAAGGGGGGATTGTTAAAAATGCATATTATAGTGTTGGCTTTTTGCAAATAATGAATGCTATGTGTATGATGTTGGTCCTTGTGGAAGTGGCTTTTGTTAGAGAAATATAATCATTTTTAAATGCTTTAATGCCTTTTTGTTCTAGCTTAGATGTAGTGGCTAATGAAGCTGTGTTAAAATGTACCTAGCTTAAAATAATTAAACCACCTGCTTAGTTGGATAAGCATGGGTGAAACAGGCTCCTGCCCCAGGACATCTCTATCGACAATAACCATCTGCTGGACACCTATGGACCAAAAGAAGATATTGGAGTCTCCAAAGAAACTGTGCATGCTCTAAAAAGGCGGACCCAAGAAGGAGCCATGCTAATGAGTACTTAGAAAATGTAAAATAGTTTGGAGAAAAGTTTGAATATGTATACTTGTCTATGAATATGTAACAGGCTGATGCAATAACAAAAGTATATAAAGAGAGTCTCTCACCATGTCAGACGTGCTCTTGGCTCCATGCCAAGAGTTCCAGCATCACCTGGACGCTGTCACCTTTTACCCTATACCTTGTCCCTTACTGTCTTTTTATTAAACCTTTAAATTTTAACAGCAGACTGGACCTCGTTTTTAACACCTCCCTTTGCTGGCGGCTGAGCTTAACTCCCATCTTTCCGCACAGCAAAAAGACCCGAAACCCAGGAAAACAGCAGCAACACAAAAAGCGCAAGCAAAAAGGGAGGGTGGTGCCGGGAGCCCCGCACTTACACTACCGAACTGGACCCTTGCGATCCCCACGCGGGTATGCCTATGTCTTCTTCCTCATCGGGTCCCCGACTCCGGTCCCGCTCCTTCGGCACCAACAAAAAGCTCCTGGGATTCGGTTTCCAGCCAGCCGAGGCTCCTCAACTGGTCTTGCGTCCCCGACGCTTTCTCTTCTCTCCCGAGAAGTTTTCTTGGCTTCCCCTTCCGACAGTTCTCGTAAAACCGAGAGCCTGTAAGTTGGGGCAGTGGCAGCACCGAAGGTGCACTCAACTCCAAAGAGCCAAGGACACTCTGCAGGAACCTGTTGATGACCACAGGTCCCTGTTCCAGGCGCCAGCTGTCGTGTCCCGCTTGTTCGGACCAGGCAGCTGCCCACCAGGGTTTTGAGCAGCAGCCCTGCAGCGACTATGACCGAGTGTCCCCGGCTCAGGCAGGCACAGGTTCACCGGCATCGGGAGTTCAGTTTCCCTTGCCACGGGCTGTGTCTCCCTATAGGTAGACACTGTATCCTAAAGGCTGGAAAGGCTGGGGGGGGATCTCTTGGCACAGAGTAAAAGATACACTGTATCAAGGAGATGACAGCTCTCTGGGTGTCTGAGTCTGGGAGACCCAGGGCTCAGCCTGCACCAGACTTTTATTATGAGGGTGACAACCAATTAGGTCCAAGCCCGGGGGAGAAACCAGGGAGGGATAAGGGGACAAGGGCCAACGGGGAACAGAGAGGGGAGGAGAGGGGGTAACAGACATGACTATAACATAATCAGCAACCGAACATAACCAAGCTTTCTGGAACTCGGGGAAGATTGACAACTGATGGATGGGTGGTTAGTCCAATGGCCAAGGGAACGTCCAGCCCCTTAGAAACCCAGCCCCACTCCGGGGCAAACCACTGCCAAACCCCACCCCAGGGGTGGCCTCAATCCTGGGATTTCCTACTCCAGGGCTCCTTAATGGGGAAAGTACTCTTCGCAGCCCCAACCACCACCACAATCAGGCAGAGAACTTCTCAGTCTTTCCTTATCACAGAGACTCCTTCTGTTATTTGCCTTAACTATATTTCTCCACACCCCCCTTTATTGCCCCCCCGGGGCATGGATTGCCAAGACCCCTTCTCGACATTCCCTTATTGCCCTCCCTGGGCATGGATTGCTGAGACCCCTTCTGGACATTCCCTTTTTGCCCTACCTGGGCATCTGTGTCTTTAATTGCCTCTGGAAGAATGTGTAAACCAGCTCAACATTCTTACAAAGGGATTCTTGGGAGATATTTTGGGATCGTTATCCCTTTTGCCGGGGCCCCTTCCCGGCTTTACCTTTGCAACCCTCCATGGGTGCTGTTTCACCTGCGCTTACTCTCCATGGGTGCCCTCCCAGGTTTATTCCCCAAGATCCTATTTTACTCATCGGTGAGATTTTCAGTGGTCCTTCCCTGTGGACTCTTCACGGACCTCCCTGATCTACCACTCGTCTGTCTCCTGGACTGTCTCAGGACTCAAATCAATGGCCCGGTGCCAAGCCAGCACCAAGGGGAGCTGATCACTGAAACTGGGTGAGGTGCGCCTTCAGCTCTGCTTGCTGACTGCCGCCCCCAGATGGTGGAAATATCTAGGACAAGAGCCCCAATTTTGTGAGGAAAATTAATTTACGAACACCAGAGGTTTATGTCCAAAAAGGAGACAGAGGAGTCCTGTGACTTTTTTCAAAGAAAGGGAGAGGCTATGGGGCATTTCCCCGGGGGTCTCTCAAACTGCAGAGGACGCAGCCTCCCTTTTATCCTAATTTCCCGAACACAGGCCCTTCTCTCTTTCCCCATTGGCTGAGGTATTTGAGAGGCACAGACTTCCCAGAACACCTAAAACCCCCCTCTAATGTATAATCCCCCCCCGCCTTTGTCTTTCCCTTGTATCACTCAGTGGAATTCCTTATGGAATTTTATGGTCCTTCTCATTGTTTCTTTCATATTCCAATATTCAGTTTTATTTATTAGCAGACCCATGGTTTGTGTTTAAATGCAAATCTCTCTCATTCCATTCATCAGTCAATGGAATCCTTCCCATTGTTTCTTTTATCTCTGGGTGCCAGTCTTATCTACTAGCCACTCACAGTTTGCTTGTGAACACAAGTTTCTCATTCCTTTCATGGGGGATCACAAGGTGGTATGGTAAAAAAGTAATCTTAACAGTGAGGGTCCAGGATAGTGGTAACATTTTAAAGAATGAAAACTGTAGAGTTCCACGGAACAGCTGCAGGAACGACATGCCGAGCTTGCAGTCGCCCCCGCACAAGCCGGTGCAGATGCTGCAACTTCTCCCGGGGATGGGGCCACCCGTCCACGCAGGTCTTTTCTCCAGCAGCATCAGCTCACAAGGGTCTGCAGTAGCCGAGAGCCGTGGCTGCAGCAGGAGTGGCAGGAGCAGCGCGGGTCAGGGGCCATGCTGGGGCGGCTCTGCTGGAGCACAAGATGGCGGCCGCGCCTTCTGTCAGAGACTGAAAATAGTTTATGGCTCAAACACTGATACAAAGTTTTGCTCACTATAAAGAAGCTACAACCAGAGAAGTCTCCCCGAAGACTGGGACTTTGGACTGAAACCAAACTGCTGATTAGATAAAGGGAAGCCCATTGTTCAGTCATCTCAGGCTGAGGAGGTTTGCATCCACAAAAGGCCAAAGTCACCAGCTGCGGCCGAGTTTGGAGTGGGGGGAGAGCACAGCTCATAGAAGCCAGGTTTATGTGGACGCTCCCCCCCCCCTCAGCTGAAGGGGGGGAGGAGGTTTAGGGTGTGGCGTAACCTCTGGTCAGAGGCAATGAACGCCCATCCTCTGGCCCAGCTGTAGCACCCCCCCACCCCAGAGGCCTCACGTGAGAGGCAGCTGAGGGGGAGTCACAATCCATCAAAGACCCCCCAAAGTGTTAGGCCTTTTTCTATGGGACTGCATGTGATGCAACAGATCCAGTGTCTGCTGTAGGAGACTGCCCCCCTGTAAGAGACTGGACATAAATCCCTCATTTGCCTCACGACCAACTACAGAAACAGCGGTTGAAAGCCCAGAGACCCCAAAGGGGAAAGAGGACTTTAGCACAAAGAAGTCCGGCCAGATCCTGGTGGGATGCCTGCCCGGTGCAGAGGTGTACACATGCCTGTGAGACCCTGTTGCTCTGGCTACCAGGGCAAAAAGGACTGCGCAGGAACGATTTGCTTTAGTGCACCTGCACCCTGAAACAATGGGTCTTACTCCCCCACCTCCTAGCCATTTGCCCCTCGTCTCTGGAAGGATTACCTCACCTCTTGGTCAGCTGCCCCTCGCTTTCAGAAAGACTATAAAGAGACTCTCAAGAAAGACCCCCACGGGATCTCCCCACGGATGAGATGGAATCCATCAAAGCCGGACAAAGAGGACTTTGTCGTGCCGCGGTAGCTATAACCCCTCTTCTCCCTCACTCTCAACCCTATATCTCTCTCTCTTCTCTATCACATAATCGTGTTGTTGGCACTCAATAAAGGTGCTTTTGATTTTGATTAAAGCAAAAATATTTGTCCCTGTTTTCTTTTGCACTCTGAGATTTTGTTAATGAACCATCACGACTCCTGCTTGTGCTAGCGGATCGTGACACCCCCCTCCCCCAGGGGGACATGCCTGGATATTGCTACCTGGCTCGAGGGTATATAAACGCATTGGATTCCAAGCTTTTTCAGGGGACTTTCACCACCAAGAAGACCAGCTGGAGAGGATCAACGGACCGTCATTGGGATCCACGGAGTGGTGATATTTTCCTTATTCTGTCCCTGTTGCTCTCTGTCCCCCCACCTATTTCCTATTTCTTTCTTTCTCTCTCTTTCGTATTTACTGTCAAATAAAGCCCTTACTATTGTCACTGGCATATGGTCTCGTTTGCACCCTAATTTGGGCAGGGGTATTTCTAAGAACCTTAACAACTGGATCTTAACATTTTACTAACTGGATCATAACACCTTCCCGGGCACATCCTGCCATGCGTGCTGTCCCGACCGGTGCTGCCAGGATCCCTGGGTCTCCTCCTCACTGCCCACACCCAGAGAGCCGTGTGTGTCCTGCCGGACCCGCTGTGCTGCTGGTGCGGCATGACTTTGCCACGTGCTCGGTGCCGCGCCCACAGCGCGGCCATGTGCTGACCACCATGTGCTCGGCGCTGTGCGCTTGCCTCTCTGAACAAGGGGGAAACTCTTGGTAAGAGGTTTTTTTGCAGGTCTCCCAGCTCCTGCCCTCCAGAGCAGAGGGATTTTTTGCCCTTTTTCTGTGCTGTTGGGGTCAGTAACCCCTCAGCCTTGCAATGCCAGCTCCAGGGAAGTGCTGAGGGATCCGGGAGGAGGCTCCAGCTGTGCCCAAAAGCCATGGGAGGCTGAGTGGACAACACTGAGGGCACAGTGGGTCCTGAATCCTGGGAGGGATCAATCCAGCTGCCTCATGATCCAGTGGAAGCTCTCTGGCCCATGGATGATCCCTGATTTTCCTGGAGGTTTGGATTGGATGGCTGCAGGTCTTCTTGAGCAGGTGCTCCCAGAGGCTTGGCCTCACTCTGCTGCTTTTTTTGGAGGTCATCTCTTCACCCTGAGCCCTGCCTCACCTCCACCCCTCGGAATAATCCAGTGGGAATCCCTTTCCTTGGAGTTGGCTCTGGATTGTCCCTCTGGCCATCCGTGGAGCAGGAGGCAGGACTGGGCTTCTCCTTCACCTGCTGGTTGTGACCCTGGGTTGGAGGAAGTTCTGCCACCTTCCTCCTCCTCCTCCCCTCCATCCTCTCTGGCTCACTGGGGAGCACAGGGAATTGGCTGGAAGGGGCTGCCTGAGAACATTCCCATTCCTGGGAGCACAGAGTTTTTTGGGAGAGGCCGGGGCTGGCTGGGTTCTCCTCCCCTTTCCTGTCAGGAACACACAGCAGAATCTCCCGTGCCTTGTCTGAGCACTGCCTGAAGCACCTCCTGCCATGCCAGGGCACACATCTTTGCCAAGATTCAAGTGTTCCTTAAACCACAACACAAACCACGTGTCTTTGGTTCGCCCCCAGCCCAGCACTGCCTCATCCTTCGCATGGGGTGAGGATGAGCTCGGCCCATTCCTGCTGAGGAAAGGTCCTTATCCCAAAAATCCCCAAATTCCTGAATATCCCAAGTGTCCCCCCCTGGTGCTGGCAAGCTGGGCTTTGTTCACTGCCAACAGCAAGAAGAAATTGCCACCACAGCTGATACCCCACTTCCATCCCATCTCTTCCCACAAACCTCTTCATCCTGGTTGGGTGGTCTACAACAGACTCCCACCAGGATGTCGGCCTTGTTGGCCTTCCCTCTGATTCTTACCCATAGGCACTCAACCTTATTGTCATTAACCTCAAATTCTATAGTGTCCAGACCACCTAATGTAGAGCCACCCTTCCACCTCTTCTCCCTCAACTGTCTCTTCTGAAGAGCATGTAGCCATCCATTGCAGCACTCTAGTCATGCGAGTCACCCCACCACATTTCTGTGACAGTGACTACATCATAGCTTTCTTGCTGTACCATGGCTTCCAGCTTGTTGCCTTTTCCCCCAACCTGGAAAAGAAACTCGAGATCATTTTAGCAAGGAGGTAATATAAAAGGGGATCTTTATTTTGAAGGTCTTCAGGAGCAGTTATGGAAAGGTGTCCATAAAAGCCCACCCCCTCCAGGGGTGAGGACATATTTATAGCATTTAGGAAATTAGCATAATTGATTAAAAGCACCAATAAGGAGAACAAGTGCTGATTCAATTCCCCCCCAGGTCCAGCCCCTTCTTTGGAGCCCCCCTCTCAGCACTGGCTCTACTTTGTTTATGAAAATGTACCTCAGAGTTGTTTTTGGCCTTGGTTCCCAGGAAGAACTGAGATAGGACAGGGCCTTGTACCCCCCAGGGCTTGGAGCTCTGGAATTTGTTTTGTCTTTCTGTTTAGGGAAAGGCCATGGAAAAGTACTAGGAAAACTAGCTATTAATACAATAGGCTACAGAGCTACAAATATGTGTGCAAAGAGTACAGAGAACATATAAAAGAAAAAAGGCAGAAACCAAACAGCATCAAGCTCTTGTTTGTTACCCATGCTGCATGCATTAGGGTACATGCACTTCACCTGAGCTGCTGATTTCACCCCTGACTCTGGCTTACCACCCTTAGGCTTGTTTCTGGAGACCCTGGTTCTATCCCCTTCCCCCTTCAAACCTATTTTAAAGCCCTCTCAATCAGCCCTGCCAACTCAGGAGCTAGAATTCTTTTGCCCTTGTTAGATAGATGGAGCCCATCTGACTTTAGCAGGCCAGGTGCCATAAAAATTGCCCATGGCCAAAAAACTCCAAATTGCACTGATGGCACCAGCCCTTAAGCCACTTAATGATAACATGGGTTTTCCTGTTCCTTTCATCATTCATCCCTATTACTGAAGGAACTGAGTAGAAAACCACCTGCGCTCCTGTACCATCAACCAATTGACCCAGAGCCTTAAAGTCCTCTTTAATTACCCTGGTACCCTTCTTGTCAACCTCCTCACTGCCAACCTGGACAACCAGCAGTGGGTAATAATCAGAGGGCTGAATTACTTCAGGGAGTCTCTCGGTGATATCCCAAACCCAGGCCCCAGGGAGGCAGCAGACTTGCCTGTGGGATGAGTCCAGTCAACATACAGGGCCCTCAGCTCCCCTCAGAAGGGAGGCACCTACTTGTCTCGGTTTGAAAGACAGGTGTCTGCTAAGGAAGGCAGGAGCCTCCCTTGGAATGAAAAATGTAACCCTTTTCCCTCCAAATTATTATAATTTTGAAATTAGGGGGCTCTCAGGCAAAGATATGAGAATAGAAATAACAGTTCTTTACTACTATGTATAATAAGGCAAACAAACAACAACAGTTATGGCATTAACAACAAGTCAAACCAGAAACTCAGGAACAGCCTTCTTGGCTGCAGGCACTTAGGTCTAGTGAGGGTCACAGCCAGCAGGGATGCCAGTGGGCAGGGTAGGTGCGATGATTCCCCCGTGGCTGCAGGGGGCACTGTCCTCTGGTACTAATACCAGGTTCAGACACTCCCTGCAGGCAGTGACTTGGGCAGTTGCGTCCTTCTTGGGGAGTTCTGTTTGGGTTAGCACACTCTTGCTAGCAGCAGCAGCAATGGCTTTTGACCGTTTGTAAATCATTCCTGGATCTAGACAAGTTGTGGGGAAAAAAAACCAACAGAAAACCCCAGCCAAAACACCACACCCACTTAACACATAACCCCCCACCAGGAACTGGGAGGGTGGCTGCACCCTTCCTGCTTGCCCTGCGTGTGCAAACTGCTGCATCACACTCTTGTTCGCCATGCTCCTGATTTGCTCCAACGCTGAGCCAAGAGTCACCTCAGAGACTGACTCAGTGAGGCAGGTATTTGCTTTATTTGGCGCCAGGTACATGGGGGATCGCTCCTCCTAACACACACACCCAGCACTTTTACACATCAAAATTTATGGTTAAATTTCATGCATATTCATTACATTCCTTGGGATAGGAGTGGTTATACAAATTAGTTCTCAGAAATCATTAATATCATTAGCATATGTGATGCACAAGCACAGTGTACTCTGGTGGTCGCGCTGAGGAAGGCTCCGAGTCTTCCTCGGGGGTCGTTCTGATGAAGGCTGGCAGTCTTCCTCACTCTGCCCTTTTCACCTTTCTTTCTGAAGCATGAGCAGTCCTTCGCTGGCTGGTTCAGCATTTTCTGCTCACAATAGTTTCTGTTCCTCTTTTCTTGGCAAGGTGCATTCTGTTTCTCTTATCCTGACAAGGCTAAGGCGCATTCTGCTTCTTAGGCCTGTGATTAATATTTGCTGACTCTTAATAGTTAACTCATGCTTACATGAGTTAACTATTGATCAACTCCTTTCAATCCTTCATTTTTCTGTTGTTTTGTAATTCTTTACAAATCTTGCATGTCTTGAAAGTAAGTACCCTTCTCTAAGTCTGCGCTTTTGCCCCTGAGCATAAGCATCGCGATTCCAAGTACATAAAATCATACAACAATAACTACTAATACAAAGTGTAAAAAACAATGCAATGAAAAAAAATAACTACTACAAACAATTGTTTAATCCAGGATAAGTTGGGTAACCATGATGTAAGGTTATCCCATACCTCTTTAAACCCCCAAGAAGTGTCACCTAAGGTAATCTGATGCAATGTTCACATTTTGTCCCAAATTGTCTGTAAATCTGTTTCTATTCATTTATTTAAATCAACATAACTGCAACAGCTTGTATTTATAACTGTACATACTCGTCTGTCGTGGTTTTAGTTCGCCTATTCAGGTTTGTGGCTAAATGCCAGCACACTTACTTAAATTTACTTGATTGCTTGTTGTGAGACAAGGATTAGGAGTAGGCAAAGCAGGCTCAAACTTTATAAAGTACAAAGAAGTTTTATTAATATATCTAAGACAAAGGGAAAAAAGAAAAAAACTCAAGAAAAAAAAAACTAGAACAAACTCCCCAGACCACCCCTCCTTCCCCACCTCTCCATTTCATTCTCCCTGACAACATACAAAAGACAACACTTTGACTTCCAGTCAGTTTACCACCTCAGAAACAGCTTTTGTTCCAGTTCATTTAGGGAGAGAAGTTTCTTTTGCTTACACCATGGATCTTCTGTAAGAAAAATACAGTTTTTATGGGTCTTCTGCCTCACCATTAACCGCCGCCCGGAGTAAAGTCCAGCTTAATGGTGGATCTCTCCCACACCAGTAGCCTTCCCACAGCCACTATGGTGGGTTATGAACAGTCCACAGGGTACCTGTTTTAAGGATGCTCAGTTTAATTGCAGCAATAAAGAAAATCCCTTCTTCTGTGCTTAGCAACACAGGTTCTCCTGACAGCTCAGGTTCTCTAGCATTCCCCCCGGGACCAGGGCTCTGGGTCACAGCTTCTCTTCTCTCTTGGTTCTAGTTTCTCATCAGGCTGTACTTTTCCAACACTTACTTGTCTGTACTTAGGTATTTCAGTTCATTGGCTGCAATAAGAACCTCACATCCCCCTTTGGACTATATCTTCATATATTACAGAGAATTTATTAGCTCAGTCCCCAACCATGGTTCTCCAAAAGAGTTTTCAGCTTCACACTTGAAGCAACTTCCCATGCACCCCCTTGTGAGTATCAGTTCTGCTTTCCTCACTGACTGTAAAGTCTCTGCGCTGCACTATGTAAATGTCCTCACTCGTTCCTCTCTCTGCGAGGAAGGATGGGTGTCTGTGAGTTTAGTCCAGGCATGGAGAGAGTTAATCTCTGTCTCTCTCTCTCTCTCCGGCAGTGTGAGGATCACGTGCTCTTTGCCGGGCTGCTTGAACAGGTCCGAGCTGGATGCCAGACGCTCTCAAGAGTCTCTGCTTGGCTCGGCCAAGCTGGCTCGGCCTGGTGGGGCCATCTGGGCCCGGGGTGACAGGGCAGGGCCTGGCCCGAGCTGGATGGAGTCTGGCCCGGTCTTTGCCTGGCCCGGCTCTCCCTCTTGTGTAGCTGACACACCGGCTGAGCTGGATTTGCTGAAAATTCCAATCGTTTCCTCCCCCATGCCTGCCCGGCTGCAGCGGCACGGCTGCCGTAAAAACCTCCCTTCCCCCCCCCATCCCTCCTTTGGAAAGGCGGGGGGGGGGTGGGGGGGGGGAAAGCGCTTGGGCCTCACCAGTGAGAGAAGCAGGAGCTGCTCCTCTCTACACAGCAGCAGCAGGTCTAAAGAGGAAGAGCGTCAGAGAGTCTCTGCTTATATATGGTTTTTTTCCTTGAAGGCGGACCAACTTTTTAATTGGTTTACC
>JAVTVJ010006256.1:0-12213 GCA_034509425.1 Eopsaltria australis
CTGTAGGGCTGGCACAGGCACTGTGGCATTCGGGGGCTGAAGTCACTGTAGGCCTTTGCTACTCATGTTGGGGCCGGGTAGCGTGGCCGAAAATGGAACAGGACGTGTGGGGCTGGAAAGGGGACTGTGAGGTTGCGCCCCAAATCCCGGCCGTGCCGGGATATTGCCTGCGTCTGGGACAGCCCCGGTACAGCTGGGGCCACAATCGCCGGGGGGCTGGGATTGTGAGTGAAAATGCAAGAGCGGCCGCCGAGCTGGGAAAGGGACTGTGGCATGGGAGGGTAAGTATTGGTGGGCCTGGCATCAGTAGTGACTGTGGAGATGGGGTCACGGTACGGCTGGGATCTTGACTCTGGGGTGGGCTCCGAGACTCTGGGCCCAGAGCAGAGTCTTTCCAGAGCAGCAGCCGACAAGAAGATCCTGCCCTTTGAACCTGGGCCAGCCACAGACGACTGAGCCGGAGAAACACGGAGCTGGAGCTGGAAGCACAGAGCTGGCAGTCAAATAAAGCTTGTGGGTCAAGAGCTGAAATCACTGGGCCTGGCAAGGGACTCTAGGGCTGCAGCTGAAATCAATGTAGGGCTGCAACACAGACTCCGAACGGGACACAAACTGTAGGGCTGGCACAGGCACTGTGGCATTCGTGGGCTGAAGTCACTGTAGGCCTTTGCTACTCATGTTGGGGCCGGGTAGCGAGGCCGAAAATGGAACAGGGCGTGTGGGGCTGGAAAGGGGACTGTGAGGTTGCGCCCCAAATCCCGGCCGTGCCGGGATATTGCCTGCGTCTGGGACAGCCCCGGTACAGCTGGGGCCACAATCGCCGGGGGGCTGGGATTGTGAGTGAATATGCAAGAGCGGCCGCCGAGCTGGGAAAGGGACTGTGGCATGGGAGGTTAAGTATTGGTGGGCCTGGCATCAGTAGTGACCGTGGAGATGTCCTAAGGCACTGCTTTTCTCTCTTTTGATTTTAGGAGAGATGGAAGCTGCCTACCTGTGTTTCAGCCCCTTCTGCTGGATTGTAGGCAGTGAAGCAGGATACACTGTATTGTAAGGAGGCCGAGTCCTCGAATCCTTGCTTCGGCAAGAAGCTTCTCAGTATTTGGAGGAGTTTCTGTAGGAGAGAAAATCTTTCTTTGCAGAACTGCGAACCCAAATGTTGTAGGCCATGCTCTTTGGGCTGTCCGCGCCAGCTGTTAATTTGGAAGTGGTATTGAAGCTACAGCTTTGTCTGTTCTAATTGATCTTAATGTTCAGATTGTTCCTAGGTGGAGGACAGGCGAGCGACCGGAGTTGCTGAAAAGGAAGGGAGGACAGAAGGAAAAAGAAGCAGCACTGACAGCTGGAGCTGCAACAAGCCCCTGGGCCCCGACTCTGTTGTGTGTCCCGGGCCCTCCCTAGCCCTGCCTCTTCCCCTCTCTCCCACACTCCTGACGCTTTTTTTTTCTTCCCTGTAGCTTTTCTTTTCTCCTGGTTCTTCCATCCCATCAAAGTAGGGCTTTTAGAACTGGATCGGTATGAAATGATGAGCCCGAGGCAACTGTGAAATCGCTCTCTCCTTCGGGTTTTAGCATCCTTTGTGCAAAGAGCGGGGTAGCAAGGAGCGAAAATCATTCCACGTTTTCTGTGAGAGCTAAAGGTAAAGGCTTCTCCTTGCTTTCCTAAACCATGTCTTTTCCCCCTCCTTTCCCTAGGTCTCCTGCATTGGGTGTCCCAAGGAGGGCTGGGATTCCTCAGCAGGGATCCTGGGAGTTGTTGTTCGTGCTGCTTTTTTTAGAAGGCCTCTCTAAGTGTGCTACTGTTGCCTTTTCACCCCAGCCTGGAAAGGAAGCTCGAGATCATTTTAGCAAGGAGGTAATAGAGAAAAGGGAATCTATTTGGAAGGTCTTCAGGAGCAGTTATGGAAAGGTGTCCATAAAAGCCCACCCCCTCCAGGGGTGAGGACATGTTTATAGCTTTCAGGAAATCAGCATAATTGAATAAAAGCACCGACTGGGGGAACGAGTGGCGATTCAGTTCCGCCCCCCCCCCCCCCGCCCCCCAGGGCCAGCCCCTTCTCTGGAGCCCCCCTCTCAGCACTGGCTCTGCTTTGTTGATGAAAATGTACCTGAGAGTCGTTCTTGGCCTTGCTTCCCAGGAAGAGCCGAGATAGGACAGGGCCTTGTACCCTCCAGGGCCTGGAGCTCTGGAATTTGTTGTGTCTTTCTGCTCAGGGAAAGACCGTGGAAAAGCACTGGAGAAACTGGCTATTAATAAAATAGACTACAGAGCTACAAACATATGTGCAAGAGTGCGGGGAACATAGAAAAGAGAAAAGGCAGCAACCAAACGGCATCGCTACCGAAATGGCTGTTTTCTCCCCTGAAACCCAGCTTTCCCGTCTGTGGCCGTCAATGCATGGGTGCGTTTTAAACACGTAGCTGGAGGTCCTACCAATACCGCTTTCCAAGCCAACAGCTGCAGTAGATTTCTGTTTGCTTTGTGTCTGTGAGAAGTGGGATTTGTGCTGGAGAGGTGCTGTCGGGAAGAAAGGGTGGAGCTGATCGGCTCCGGGGACGTGTGGTGCAAGACTCGGGTGGCAAGGGAGGGGAGCATGGATCGAGCGGATCGAGTTGCCCTGTAATGCCGGGCGTTTGGATTCGGCCTGGGCCTGTCCGGAGAAGTCGTAAACCAAGCGAGTCCCTGCACTCTCCGTGGATGTGTCAAGCAGTTCCGCAGAAAGGCACAGCAGTAATGATTCCCGAGGAAAAGGTACAGGTGAAGGCTTATGATCGGGGTGGGGGGGAGCTTCCTTGGGAATTCTGAGCCTCGGACATTTGGAGTTTTGGAGTTGGAATGGCAATTTCAGCCTTGGGCACCTGGAGGAGAAGAGGGGTCCTTATCCATAGAGAGGAAAGGCCGGTGCCCCAGTGGGTCAGGTGCAGAGGAGGAGCTGGCCAGGGAACGAGCAGCGAGTCCTTTGTGCAAATCCCCGCCCTGACGCTGGGACCGGCCACGGCCCCGGTGTGAGCTGTGGGGACGATGAGGGGGCGGCTCCTGCCAGGGGCTGTTTTAGGAGGGGCGTCCTCAGCTCCCTTCTCCTGCGTGGAGCTGCTGGCGGGGAGGGGCTTACGCTGGGCTCCCCGGGGGATTTTTGTACGTGTTCGGTAAGGTCCAGAGTGTGTCTGTGTTTGGAGTTTTTCGTTCCAGCGAGTCTGGTTTATTTCTTGTGAGTATGGAACGCTTGTTTTTGGTTTGAGGTGATGTGAGAGAATGCATTTGTTAGGGTTTTATTCTGTTTCTCTTTGGACAATTGTTTCCTGTAGTATAGGGGTTTTATTTGTTTGGTTTGTTTGATTGTCCTACGTGTTTCGTAGTCGTGGCTAATTTGGGAGATGCTCTTCACGGTCAGTTTTATTTTTTGGCTTCGTGTCTATTTATAGGTGGCATTAGTGTTTGGATGGTGTGAGGTGTTATGGAGTTTATGGTAGGAGTTTATGGACTCAGGAAAAATTTTTTTTTGGTGTCATTAATTTAAGTTTAATTGTGGTGGTTTTTATTTTGGCAATTTGATTTCTTTGTTGTTTTGGTGTTTTGTATTGGTTTTATTTTTGGGGACATTGGCATCTACATGGTGGATTTGATAGGCTACTCTTAAACTTGGAGTAGTGATCTGTTTTTTTCTTTTGTGGTTAGCATTTTTGTGTGTTGTTAATGAGCTTGTTTCTTTTTTGAACTTACTTTTATGAGGTTTTGGTGCTTATTTATGTTCTTATCTGTAACGTTTTTGATGTATTGTGGACGTGTTGGAGTTTTGGGTTTTTTAGCATCGTTTGTAGGAGTTGAAATATTTGTTTCGGGGACAGTTGACGCTTAGAATGTATGGGGTTTGGGGGCTTGTTCTAATGGGATTTAAAAAAATTTCTTGTAGGTAGGTTTGTTTTAGTTTTGAATAGGGTTAAATGGTGGGGGTTTTTTCATGTCAGCAATAGAAATAGGTTTTGGGTTTCTCCGTGGTGATGGGATCGGCGTGCATTGTGTATTAGCGCTGAGGAAGGTTTCCTGTCTTTGTGGTTTTGATGTGTTAGGTTAATGAAGGTGTGTGGTTAAAAAGATGCCTGCAATGCACGAGAGCAGATGCTGCCGCGGCTGCTGCGAGTCGGCTCGCAAGGGCTCCCAGGCAGCCTGGCCCGAGGCGCGTCCCGGGGCTGAGCTCGGCGGCGGTGCTGCCGCCTGGTGGACAGAGAGCGGCGCTGCGGCCCCCCGCCGCCGCTGTCCCCTGCTGGGTGCCGCGGGACAGCGGCGACGGCCGTGGCTGCCGAGCGTGGCGAGGGCGAGGAGCGGCAGCGAGCGGCGGTTTCTGTAAATGGAGGGGAGGGGAGGGGAGGGGAGGGGAGGGGAGGGGAAGGGAGGGAAGGAGGGGGAGAAGGGCAAAGGTCCGCGGGCGGAGTCGAGCGGGGCCAGGGCGCTCCGAGGAGCGGCCACCGTGCGGGGCGGTGACCGAGACGAATGGCAGCGGCGGGGGCGGCCCGGCGGGGCCGGTTCGGGTGGGCGGGCGGGCGTCGGCGGCGCCGGGCGCGGACAAGAATCGGGCGGGCGCCGACAGCCAACGGCGGGGACGGACGCCTCGGCGCGGTGCCGGGGGCCTTCGGCGTCCCGTAGCAAAGATGGCGGCAGGGCCGGAAGCGGCTTCTGCCAGCACTCAAGATGGCGGCGAGGAAAGGCGGAAGTCGCGGACCGCCACACCTAAGATGGCGGGGCGGCGAGGCGTGCGCTCGCCCTTCCCAAGATGGCGGCGCCGAAAAAAGGCGGGAAAAAGAGGACCCGGGGCCTGCGGCGCCTGCTACCCACCGCGCGAAGTCAGGGCCGACGGGACCAGCAGCGATTTCCCGCCTTTCCGGCTGAGCGAACGCGGCTGTCGGCGGCCGGTCAGCGGGCCCGCGGGCGAGAATCGGGCGGGCGCCGACAGGCAACGGCGGGGACGGACGCCTCGGCGCGGTGCCGGGGGCCTACGGCGTCCCGTAGCAAAGATGGCGGCAGGGCCGGAAGCGGCTTCTGCCAGCACTCAAGATGGCGGCGAGGAAGGGCGGAAGTCGCGGACCGCCACACCTAAGATGGCGGGGCGGCGAGGCGTGCGCTCGAGCTTCCCAAGATGGCGGCGCCGAAAAAAGGCGGGAAAAAGAGGACCCCGGGGCGTCCCTCCGGCTGCCTGCGCGGAGTCCCGGCGCCGACGTGGACCCGGAGCGATTTCCCCGGCCTTTCCCGCTGGCGAGCGGGTGTAGACGCCGGCGGCGCCTGGGCGCGGGCGGGATCGGGGGGCGCCGAACAGGCAACGGCGGGGACGGACCCTCGGGGGTCCGGGGGCCTTCGGCGTCCGTAGCAAAGATGGCGTCAGGCGCCGGAACGGCTTCTGCAGCACTCAAGATGGCGGCGAAGGAAGGGCGGAAGTCGCGGGCCCGCCAACACCTAAGATGGCGGGCGCGGCGAGGCGTGCGCTCGACCTTCCACAGATGGTGGCGCCGAAAAAAAAGGCGGGAACCAGAAGGACCCCGGGCGTCCCTCCGGCTGCCTGCGGGACAGTCCCGGGCCGCACGCCGGACCGCAGCGATTTCCGGCTTATCCGGCTGAGGCGGACAGGCGGGCTGTAGCGCCGGCGGCGGCGGGCGCGGGCGGGAAATGGGGGCGCCGACAGGCAACGGCGGGGACGGACGCCTCGGCGCGGTGCCGGGGGCCTTCGGCGTCCCGTAGCAAAGATGGCGGCAGGGCCGGAAGCGGCTTCTGCCAGCACTCAAGATTGCGGCGAGGAAGGGCGGAAGTCGCGGGCCGCCACACCTAAGATGGCGGGGCGGCGAGGCGTGCGCTCGACCTTCCCAAGATGGCGGCGCCGCGCGCATGCGCGGTGGGCGGGGCCGACGCGACGCCGCTATAAAAGAGACCCCGCGGCGCCCCTTCGGCTGCATGCGCGGACCCGAGGCGACTGCCACGGCGTTTGCAGGTGGGCGGACACGGGCTGTGACCGGCGGTCGGCAGTGCCGGGGGTGGGCGGGCGCAGACAGGCAGCGGCGTGCTCTCCTCTGGAGCCCGTGCGCCGCTCCGCTCCTACGGGGGCTCCCTCCCCGGCCCCGCTCTGCCCCGCCGGGCTCCCGGACCCCCCCCCTCCCCGCTCCCCCCGGCCCGGGGAAATGTAGGAGAACACAAAAGCGTCCGGGGAGAGCCGTCAGCGGAGCTGCCGGCGGCCGTCCCCCTGCCCGCCGGCAGAGCGGCTGCCTGCAGCCGGGAGCGGCCAGCAGGGAGCCGGCTGCTCCTTGCCGTGGAGGGAGCGGGGGGGGACTGGTGCGGGGCCGGGCCTGGAGGCTGCAGCCTTTTCCCGGGCACGGCTTTGCCAGGGACAATTTCCGCTGCCCGTAGCTCTCCGTGGGTCCTGGCTGGGCTTGGGGCTGGGCCGGTTCATGCCGTTCATGTCCCCGGGAGCTCTAACGCCGGCAGCCAAATCCCCTTGTTGTGAGGGACACTGTATTTCCTATTTTTATTGTCACATTAAGGCTCAAATTAATTCGCTTGAATTTTACGAGCATTATGTGCAGCCTCCTATGGAGCTCCTGTTCTTGCTCAGAATTTTGCTCTGAAACTATTGAAGTGCTGACGACAGGGATTTCTCCAACGGCGTCGTGTTTCCCTTTGTGCTTTCTGGGGGCAGGGGTTGCAGTCACGCAGGACCTGCTGGGGAGCTCGCTCTTCTTTTGCCATGCTCTCTGTGGGACCGCGGAACAATTTTTAGCTGCCTGCGTTTTTGGAAGGATTACTTATGGCTAACTTGTATCTGAATAGCCCCTTAGTGGCACTAGTGTGGGTAATGGTGGGGTTTTTTCGCTTGTTTCGGTTCCTTTGGTGGTGGTTGCTTTGGGTTTTTTGTTTGATTGATTTTTTTGTGTTTGTTTGGGGTTCTTTGTTACGTTGGGGGTTTTTTATTGATTTCCTTTGTTGATAGTATACAGCGAACAATATTCTCCCGCTTGTAGAAAATGTATTTGTAACTAAAAATTCCCATGCTGTGTTAAGGAAAAAGAAACCCCCTTAGAAATCCAAGTGCTTCCTGATGGATTCCTGGCGGACAAAATTGCCTTCAGCTTGCTTAAGTATTAAATCGTCATTAAAGTGGCATTCAGATGATCTGGTGGGATTTCTTCCAGTTAATTGTTATGCTTTATAGTATGCATTTTTGTTCTTAGGAACTGAGATTGGAAGTTTGTAGAAGCATCTGTTCCTGGTGTAAAGGAGTTAAAGCTGTTGTCGTGTCAGTTTGAGACTTTAAACTATCGAGGGTTTTTTTCCCTTCTTTTAGATCTTTGTACATCTAAATGACATTCCCTCTGTGGTGGGGATTCCTCTTTTCAGGTAAGCATTCTCCCCACCACATTTGCCTTGGCAGTGTCAGAACAGGCAAGATTTTTCAATCTTGCTGTCCACCATGAGTATCTTTTGCTTCGATAATCACTGGCTGCCAAATTAGTCTTGTGATCTGCCTGGATCTTAAATGAGCACACAGGCCAGACTTGGCAGCGAGGTAATGGTTAAAGGCAGACTTCTGTCTCTCAGTAGGCCTGTCCGGTTCATTTGTTCTTTGACATTCCAGGGGCTTTTCTGGGTGGTTCTGCTGTCGTTTTGGGTTTGGTTTTTTTTGTTGTTGTTGTTGTTGTTGTTTTTTTTGTTTTGTTTTGGTTTGGTTTTTCTGGGTTGTTTTTTTGTTTGTTTGTTTGTTTGTTGTTTTTTTTTATTTTGTTTGTTTGTTTGTTTTTTCCTGTCTGCAGGCTTCCCTTGGCAAACAGAGAGTCTATCAAAACAGCAGGCCTGCGGTCGACAGTCGCACGGGCCGTGGCATCTCTGGCTGGAATCGGTGTCAGTGAGTGTTCCTTTCAGGGAAAGGGAGTCCTGAATGAAGGGGAGGGGGGTGCTGCGCATCGGGTCCGGAGCTGGACGCTCTGAAGGAGGGCGGTGATTTTAATGCCCCATCGCCCTAATGCACGTGGACAGGGTCTGCCGTGGCTGCGATTAGCGTCTGCTGTCACCTGCCGTTCGGCCGGGTGTCTGCTGTAATTCCAGGTGCTTGTCGGCAGAGCTGTTAATCCTTGCACAGATACGTGTCCAAGTGGCGAGGTTTTTTTCACTGTCCACTGACAGTGAGAAAATGAAACCTCGTTCGGTGTTGTTTCCCAAGGAAACGTGATCTTTTTTCACAGATTAACTTGGTACCAGTATCTGCAGTCCACCTGTAATATTTCCTCCCGACTGCCACCTCAGGGCTGTGTGTCTGTAGCGAAGCTCTTGGTGCTTTTTCCTGTGTTCCCTTATCCAAGCGAGTTTGGCCTGGGGTTACCGGTGATTCCTGTTAGCCTGTGCTGGATTCGGTGGGGTTATGTCCATCCCTCTGTCAGCTTTCTCCTGGCTGAGGAGTCTGCCTTCCTTGGACGCAGTAACGCCTCTGTTTTTGTAGGCTGGTGCCCTTGTGCTGGATCCCACGTGTGGGCTACGAGCGATCCTGCCGGAGGCTGCCGAAGAGCGGCCCGTGAGTATCCCGGCCACAGCTGGCTGGAGCTTTGCAGGGAAACTGGGAGTTGTGTGGGGTTTTGCCTGTACCAGTTAGGCCGAGGTCCATTGCTGGAAACTCGAAACCAAACTGATCTTTCTAGGCAGCTGCTGAGAGCGTTCTAGTACAACCAAAGGAACGTGTCCTGCGGGCTGCTGCAGCTGTTGATTCACGCTGCCGGGTTTGTGTGAGGCAATCGTGGACTTGTAAGGCTTCCTGCACTTCTTGTGGGATCAGAGGAGTCGGGGTGATGGAGCAGCGTTAGAGGCAGTGGGCTGGCTGTAGCTAGCTGGGGTCTTGCTGTTAGGACACGCCCTTGTGATATCTGTCATTTCAAGTGTCTTGAGCAGACCAGAACGTTCAAGGAGTGAAGACGACAGGCGCTTGCTCCATTCCTCCGTCCTCTGGATTGTGAATTGCTCTGTGTAACAGTAGCAGATATCCCAGAAAGGAGGTTGCCTTGCAAGAGCTGTGCCACAAGGCAATTCTGAGGAGGGTGTATAAAGTAAATAACCTCAGTGTTAACAAAATTACCTTTTTCTCTCCGAACAGGAAGCCTGTTACTGGCGTGCTGATGGAAGTGATTCGCAATTAGAAGGTGCAGATGGCAACAGTAGAAGCTGCAGGCTTCGTGGACAAGATTGAGTTGCTTAAAGCTTCTGTGAAAGGTATGTCTGTAGGCTAAGTGAAATTTTTCTGCCTTTCTGGGATTGTACAGGTAACGTGTAAGTTCCCTGGAGGTGACATCTGGTAGAGCTAACTGCCAGCAAGTAGCTGAGTGGTGACTCTGTAGTGCTAGTGCTGGTGCTAGCGAGGGGATAGTTATTTGTTCTTCCTCCCTGCTGCCTGTGCCTGGGAACTTTGGTAAGAACGAAGTCAGCGGAAGACAAGAAAAATGACAATTGTCCCTCGTGGACAGCTGTCGGAGAATATTTTTTTTTTAGTTGTACAGATACAAAGTAAGTGAGTAATTTAGGTTTTTTTAGATGAAAGTTAAATTTTTATTTAAAATTATTCTTAAAATAACTATTAAAAAAACCCCATAAAAATTAAAAACAAGTTACAAGTGTTTAAAAATTAACTTAAGAAAAGAAATTGTTACTGTTGTTACTTTTTGGTATTCATTTAGTATTTTAATTAAAATAAAAAAAGTTTTGGTGAGAAACTTTGGTGGGGAATAACGTTTTGAACACAGACAACATTATAAAGAGTGTACACTTTTTGACAATAAATTAACAGGCCGAAACCAAAACGGGGCCGGGGCCGAGCAGAACAAAGAAGTTGAGACAAAATGTAAACTGATTAATAAACTAAATCTAAACAAGTAGTAAACTAGATTTACCCAAATTATAAACTAAACTAAATACGCACAATGAGTTACCTTTGTATTGCTTGGTAATTAATAACAAAAATTATCTTACTAAATAAAAATAAATAACTAAAATTGTAATCTGTTCTTACTGTTTTTTCCTGTTAAGTTTTATACCTACAATTAAATTTCAAAGTACAGTGGTCCCAAAGAAAATAGAACAAAAAAAAAAATCAAAATCTGTGTACTTACAACTTACAACACTGTTTTCAAACATATCCCAAACGATCACCCCTAATGTATTAATAACTATAAATATGTTATTAAAGTTTAACTACTATTAAATTCATTAAGTTCTGTTACAGTTAAGTATTACAACTGAATTCTACAAAAGTTAACTACAACTATACATAACTATATGTATTATAACAAAAACTAAGTTCTGTTAAGGTTACGCACGTAAACTCGTGCATATGCAATCTTTTAATTATCATGTTCATGGTACCGTAGTCTTTTTAGTCAAAAGTATTTGACGACGTCTGTTATTTTACAGTCTGCACAACCTATGTTATGTTTATGTACCTGTCTCTATTACTTACTCAAATTTAAGTAACCTTCTTAGTTACTGTTTCTAACAGTTTTCTCATAAGATCTGTGTTAGAAAATCCCTCCAGTTGGAGTCCTGGGCCTAGCCAAGCCTCGACTCTCCCTGGTCAAACATCTACCAACAAACCCAAGTGTTGTTCCTGCATCCAAATCGTACTTAAGTCAAGTTTGACTTAATAATTCAAATTTGTATCAACTAAATCCTTTTAACGTGGACTGGGAGACCCTATCCAGAAAAACTTTCCGTGTCTTCACTGAAACAAGACAACTGTTACAAACCCTAAATGTTAGCATCATATTCCAAAATTCAATCAAGTATTACCCTAATCAACAGCCTTCAGAGACAAAGCAATTAAAACTAATTTACTAAACTATTAAGTAATAAAAAATCACAAAATCACCTTAAAATGTTTAACACATAAATGTTAAAAGTATTCTTATGTCTAGTCATGTGTATTTCTTACTACGCTACCTATAACAAATAACTAGTAATACCGTAAACAAACTCATACTAATTAAAAAAGAAAGGGGGAATTATAAAGTTACAAATATGTGTATTAAATCATAAAAAAAATACAAGTAGTAGTACACTTAAAATACACCTTTAAAGGTAAAGCAGCAGGCAGTGATTTTTTTAAGTGTTTTGATACTTGTATTTTTACACCTTAGGGATATTTTAACACAGCAATAACTGAAGGCTAATGTATTTTAATGTACTCTAGCATTTTAATGAGTGCCTTGTAGCAATAGTTAAAAGTCACAAAATGGTTTCTATTAAACTTTTCTGTTTTCAAACACTCCAAACTGTCTCTGTCAGCATAGATGGTCTGGATTTGATCTATGCCCAAAGCAGGTTTCCTGGGGTTTGCTACTTACTTTTATGCATTATTTAAAAAAAGAAAAAGGCTTGGCTTCTTTGGAGTCGTGGCCATCATAAAAACTGCCCTTTGTATTACACTTTATAAGGTAAAATTGCAAATTTCCTCTTCTTTGCTTTCAGAGAGAGAACCAGGTAACTCTGACCCTCAGACCTGACACAGAGCCACATTCTGTGTGCATTTCCATGTGTTTAAGCCTCACCTTAAGTAAGGACCCTGCCAATAGGATGAGGATTTGAAGGTCTTGCTGCAGTTAACATTTTCTATTTTACTACCTAGAGAGAATATTTGTCTTGCATATTCTATCTTTTGAGAGACAATCTGATGTTTTTGAACAAAGAAAGGTGATTGTTTCTCTTTTTTAAAACCAGATGAGCTGGGATGCCTTTTGAATAGCTTCAGTGGCAGGCTGAAATTAATTGTAGATGGTTCATGCTTTTATTTGCAATGGCTGAAGAGCTGATTTCTCAAAAGGTCAATTGCATGAGAATAAAAATAAATAAAAAAATCTTAAATAGCATCTTTGAACTAGACAGATGGTAAAATTAAAGTTCTGAATGGTTGATATGAGGTTTGAAGTGTCCCTTGAATAGAATACTAGGAACAGTCACCTGCTTTATGGAAGAATCTTTTCTTGTGGTTGGCTTTTCTGCCTTCTTTGCTGAAATTTCCATGCAGCTATTTTATTGTCTAATTACTGCCAAAAAAGTAAAAAGTTATTTATTTTGTCCAACAGCCATTTCTGAAAGTTCTGTGCCCCTCTTGACCCCAGAAGACCCTCTTTCCTTCATTTCATTTGCCTCAATTATAAGCAGACTGTGTGTCAATTCTTTGTTTCCTTTACCCTTGGATCTTCATAA
>JAVTVJ010006259.1:0-12335 GCA_034509425.1 Eopsaltria australis
AAAATGGCCCCAAATTGACCCAAAACTGGCCCTAAAATGACCAAAAAATGACTCAAAAGTGGGCCCAAAATGGCTCTGAAAATGGCCCTAAAAATGGCCTTAAAAATGACCCAAAAATAGGCCCAGAATAGCCCCAAAAATGGCTCAAAAATTACCCAAAAATAGCCCTAAAAATCACCCCAAATGGCCCAAAAATAGTGCCCTAAATGACACAAAAATGGCCCTAAAATTACCCAAAAATGGCTCAAAAATGACGGAAAGATAAACACAAAAATGACCCAAAATGATCCCAAAATGGCACCATAAATGGCCCCAAAAATGGCCCCAAGAATGGCCCTAAAAATGACTCAAAATTGGCCATAAAATGATCTAAATTTCCCCTATAAATGACCCCAAACAAGGCTCGAAATAGCCCCAAGAAATGACCTAAAAATGACCCAAAATGGCCCAAAAATTGCCCAAAAAATAGACCCTAAAAGGCCCTAAAAATAGCCCCTAAAAGGCCCCCAAAATGGTCCCAAAATAACCCAAAAATTGGCCCAAAATTGACCCAAAAATAGCCCCAAAATGGCCCTAAAAATGGCCTCCAAAATGAGCCAAAATGGGCCGTAAAATAACCCAAAATTCCGCCTATAAATCACTGAAAATAGGCCCAAAATAGCCCAAAAAATGACCCAAAAATCACCCCAAAATGGCCCATAAATCGCCCAAAAATGACTCAAAAATTGACCCAAATACGGGCCAAAAGCTCTCCGAAAATCACCCAGAAATAGTCCTAAAACTAGACCCAAAAACGGCTCAAAAATGACCCAAAAAAGGCCCTAAAAGGGCCCCAAAAATGGCCCAAAAATGACCCAAAATTGGCTGTAAAATGATGCCAAACATCCCCAATAAATGACCCAGACATTGGCAAACCAAAAATAGCTTTAACAGCCCCAAAAATGACCAGAATGGCTCAAAATGGCCCAAAATTGACCTAAAAATGCCCAAAACAATGATCCACCAAAAATGGCTCAAAAATGGCTCCAAAAATCGCCCCTGAATTGCCTAAAGACCCCAAAATGAACCAAAATTAGCCCAAAATAGACTCGAACTACCAAAATGGCGCCGCACGTACCCGGATGTACTCCGCGCATGCCAGTTGGCCTGATTACCAAAATGGCCGGCCGCAGTACCGATTACTTCGCGCATGCTGTAATCCTGAACTCCCAGAATGGCCGCGCCGCAGTACCGATGTACTCGGCGCATGCGCAATTGGTCCCGAACTACCAAAATGGCCGCCGCAGTGCCCGGATGTACACACAAATGTCCCCAAAAATGATGGAGAAATGGCCCCAAAAATGACCCAAAAAGGCACAGAAATGGCCCTAAAGATGACTCAAAAATAGCCCATAAAAGGCCCCAAAAACGACCTAAAAATTACTCAAAAATAGCCCCAAAGATGACCCAAAAATGACCCAGAAATGACCCAAAAAGCCCCCAAAAGGCCACAAAAATGACCCAAAAATGACCTCAAAAATTCCCCCGTAAATGACCCAAAAATGGCCCTGAAATGGCCACAAAAATGGCCCCGATAGTGGCGCAAAAAAGACCAAGAAATAGCCCAAAAATGGCCCAAAAATGACCCAAAATAAGCCCAAAATAGACTCAAAAAATGAATCAGAAATTGACCCAAATATGGGCCCTAAATGGCCCCGAAAATGGCCCAGAAATGACTCCAAAAATGACTCCATAAATGGACCCAAAAGTGACCCCAAAATAGCTTAAAAATTGCCAAAACATGCCCAAAAAATTCATCCAAAAACACACCCAAAGATGACCCAAGAATGATCCAAAAATAGCCTAAAAATGACCAAAAAATAGCCCCCAAAAAAACCCCAAAAATGGCCCACAAATGATCTAAAAATGATCCCAAACAATGACAGAAAAATGGCCCAAAAATGGCCCAGAAATGGCCCCAAATGTCTCCAAAAATGGCCTAAAAAATGACCAAAAAATGGACCAAAAAATGACGCAAAAATAATATGAAAATGACTCAAAAATAGCCCAAAAAATAGCCCCTAAAAGGCCCCATGAACGACCAAAAATGACCAAAAAATCCCTCCATAAATGACCCAAAAATGACGTAAAAATTGGACAAAAAATGGCCCAAAAATAGACCCAAAATACCTCCAAAAATAACCTGAAAATGACACAAAAAAGCTTAAAAATAGCCCCAAAAATGACCCAGAAATGGCCCAAAAATGACCCAAAAATAGCCCTAAAAATGACCAAAAACAGCCCAAAAATGACCAAAAAAATATCCCAAAAAAGACTCAAGAAGGGCCCATAAATGACCCAAAAAATGGCAACGATATGCCCCCGAATATGGCCCCAAAATTGGCCAAGAAATGGCCCCGAAAATGAATCAGAAATGGCCCCGGAAATGACCAAAAAAAGACCCAAGAATGGGCCCAAAATGGCTCCGAAGGTGGCCCCAAAAATGAACCCCAAAGTGGCCCCAAAATAGTCCAAAATTGACAAAAAAATGGCCCCATAAGTGGTCCAAAAATGACCCAAAAATTGGCCCAAAAGTGACCCAAAAATGGCCGCAAAAATGGCCGCAAAATTGACAAAAAAATGACCCCAGAAATGGTCCAAAAATAACCCAAAAATTGGCCCAAAAATGACCCCAAAATAGACCTTAACATTTATCCAAAAATGACCCAAAAATGGCCGTAAATGAGCATAAAACTACTATAAATGACTAAAAATTGACCCCAAAAATGACTCTAAATACCCCAAATTGACCACAAAATGGCCCAAAACAACGACCAAAATAGCCTCATATATGACCCAAAATGGCCCAAAATAAAATTCCCAATGAGTTCAAATGACCCAAAATGGTCTCAATTGGATCTAAAACTGGCCCCTAAAATGACCAAAAAATGACTCAACAGTGGGCCCAAAATGGCTCTGAAAATGGCCCTAAAAATGGCCTTTAAAATGACCCAAAAATAGGACCAGAATAGCCCCAAAAATGGCTCAAAAATTACCCAAAAATAGCCCTAAAAATCACCCCAAAATGGCCCAAAAATAGTGCCCTAAATGACACAAAAATGGCCCTAAAATTACCCAAAATTGGCTCAAAAATGACTGAAAGATAAACACAAAAATGACCCAAAATGATCCCAAAATAGCACCATAAATGGCCCCAAAAATGGCCCCAAGAATGGCCCTAAAAATGACTCAAAATTGGCCATAAAATGATCTAAAATTTCCACTATAAATGACCCCAAACAAGGCTCTAAATAGCCCCAAGAAATGACCTAAAAATGACCCAAAATGGCCCAAAAATTGCCCAAAAAATAGACCCTAAAAGGCCCTAAAAATAGCCCCTAAAAGGCCCCCAAAATGGTCCAAAAATAACCCAAAAATTGGCCCAAAATTGACCCAAAAATAGCCCCAAAATGGCCCTAAAAATGGCCTCCAAAATGAGCCAAAATGGGCCGTAAAATAACCCAAAATTCCGCCTATAAATCACTGAAAAATAGGCCCAAAATAGCCCAAAAAATGACCCAAAAATCACCCCTAAATGGCCCATAAATCGCCCAAAAATGACTCAAAAATTGACCCAAATACGGGCCCAAAAGCTCTCCGAAAATCACCCAGAAATAGTCCTAAAACTAGACCCAAAAACGGCTCAAAAATGACCCAAAAAAGGCCCTAAAAGGGCCCCAAAAATGGCCCAAAAATGACCCAAAATTGGCTGTAAAATGATGCAAAACATCCCCAATAAATGACCCAGAAATTGCACCAAAAATAGCCTTTAAAACAGCCCCAAAAAATGACCCAGAAATGGCTCAAAAATGGCCCCAAAATTGACCTAAAAATGGCCCAAAACAATGATCCAAAAATGGCTCAAAAATGGCTCCAAAATAGCCCCTGAAATTGCCCAAAAAAGACCCAAAAATGACCCAAAATTAAGCCCAAAATAGACTCGAACTACCAAAATGGCCGCCGCAGTACCCGGATGTACTCCGCGCATGCCTGGGGTGGCCCTGGACTACTAAATGGCCGGGCCAGAAAATCTGGATGTACTCCGCGATGCTCAGTAATCCCTGAACTACCAGAATGGCTTCGCCGCAGTACTGGATGTGTTTGGCGATGCTAATTGGTCCCGAACTACCAAAATGGCCGCCGCAGTGCCCGGATGTACACACAAATGTCCCCAAAAATGATGGAGAAATGGCCCCAAAAATGACCCAAAAAGGCACAGAAATGGCCCTAAAGATGACTCAAAATAGCCCATAAAAGGCCCCAAAAACGACCCAAAAATTACTCAAAAATAGCCCCAAAGATGACCCAAAAATGACCTAGAAATGACCCAAAAAAGCCCCCAAAAGGCCACAAAAATGACCCAAAAATGACCTCAAAAATTCCCCCGTAAATGACCCAAAAATGGCCCTGAAATGGCCACAAAAATGGCCCCGATAGTGGCGCTAAAAAGACCAAGAAATAGCCCAAAAATGGCCCAAAAATGACCCAAAAATAAGCCCAAAATAGACTCAAAAAATGAATCAGAAATTGACCCAAATATGGGCCCTAAATGGCCCCGAAAATGGCCCAGAAATGACTCCAAAAATGACTCCATAAATGGACCCAAAAGTGACCCCAAAATAGCTTTAAAATTGCCAAAACATGCCCAAAAATTCATCCAAAAACACACCCAAAGATGACCCAAGAATGATCCAAAAATAGCCTAAAAATGACCAAAAAATAGCCCCCAAAAAAAACCCCAAAATGGCCCACAAATGATCTAAAAATGATCCAAAACAATGACAGAAAAATGGCCCAAAAATGGCCCAGAAATGGCCCCAAATGTCTCCCAAAATGGCCTAAAAAATGACCAAAAAATGGACCAAAAAATGACGCAAAAATAACATGAAAATGACTCAAAAATAGCCCAAAAAATAGCCCCTAAAAGGCCCCATGAACGACCAAAAAATGACCAAAAAATCCCTCCATAAATGACCCAAAAATGACGTAAAAATTGGACAAAAAATGGCCCAAAAATAGACCCAAAATACCTCCAAAAATAACCTGAAAATGACACAAAAAAGCTTAAAAATAGCCCCAAAAATGACCCAGAAATGGCCCAAAAATGACCCAAAAATAGCCCTAAAATGACCAAAAAACAGCCCAAAAATGACCAAAAAAATATCCCAAAAAAGACTCAAGAAGGGCCCATAAATGACCCAAAAAATGGCAACGATATGCCCCCGAATATGGCCCCAAAATTGGCCAAGAAATGGCCCCGAAAATGAATCAAAAATGGCCCCGAAAATGACCAAAAAAAGACCCAAGAATGGGCGCCCAAATTGGCTCCGAAGGTGGCCCCAAAAATGAACCCCAAAGTGGCCCCAAAATAGTCCAAAATTGACAAAAAAATGGCCCCATAAGTGGTCCAAAAATGACCCAAAAATTGGCCCAAAAGTGACCCAAAAATGGCCGCAAAAATGGCCGCGAAATTGACAAAAAAATGGCCCCAGAAATGGTCCAAAAATAACCCAAAAATTGGCCCAAAAATGACCCCAAAATAGACCTTAACATTTATCCAAAAATGACCCAAAAATGGCCGTAAAATGGTTACAAAACTGGCCATAAAATGACCAAAAATTCACCCCAAAAATGACTTAAAATGGCCCTTCAAATTGGACCTCAAAATGGCCCAAAACAATCCACTAAAAAATAACCCTTATATATGACCCAGTAAAATGGCCCAAAATAGCCCCAAATGGTTCCCCTGTAAATGATTCCAAAATGGCCCCAAATTGACCCAAAATCATCTCAAAAATGACCAAAAATGATTCAAAAGTACCCAAATAATTTGAAATGGCCCTAAAATGGCCTTAAATGACCCAAAATAGTCCAGAATAGCCCCAAAAAAAATGGTGGTCTTTCAAAATTGCCCAAAAATAGCCCTAAAATCACCCCAAAATGGTCTGGGCAAAAATAGTGCCCTAAATGACACAAAATTCTAAAATTACCCAAAAATGGCTCAAAATGACGTAAGATAAACACAAAAGACCCAAAATGATCCCAAAATAGCACCATAAATGGCCCCAAAAATGGCCCCAAGAATGGCCCTAAAAATGACTCAAAATTGGCCATAAAATGATCTAAAATTTCCCCTATAAATGACCCCAAACAAGGCTCGAAATAGCCCCATGAAATGACCTAAAAATGACCCAAAATGGCCCAAAAATTGCCCAAAAAATAGACCCTAAAAGGCCCTAAAAATAGCCCCTAAAAGGCCCCCCAAATGGTCCAAAAATAACCCAAAAATTGGCCCAAAATTGACCCAAAAATAGCCCCAAAATGGCCCTAAAAATGGCCTCCAAAATGAGCCAAAATGGGCCGTAAAATAACCCAAAATTCCGCCTATAAATCACTGAAAAATAGGCCCAAAATAGCCCCAAAAAATGACCCAAAAATGACCCCAAAATGGCCCATAAATCGCCCAAAAATGACTCAAAAATTGACCCAAATACTGGCCCAAAAGCTCTCCTAAAATCACCCAGAAATAGTCCTAAAACTAGACCCAAAAACGGCTCAAAAATGACCCAAAAAAGGCCCTAAAAGGGCCCCAAAAATGACCCAAAAATGACCCAAAATTGGCTGTAAAATGATGCAAAACATCCCCAATAAATGACCCAGAAATTGCAACAAAAATAGCCTTTAAAACAGCCCCAAAAAATGACCCAGAAATGGCTAAAAAATGGCCCCAAAATTGACCTAAAAATGGCCCAAAACAATGATCCAAAAATGGCTCAAAATGGCTCCAAAATAGCCCCTGAAATTGCCCAAAAAAGACCCGCAAAATGACCCAAAATTAAGCCCAAAAATAGACTCAATCCAATTAAAATGGCTTCGCCAGAAAATTCGATGTAATTCACAAGATGCCTGGGGTAGGCCCTGAATTAATTAAAATGGCTGCCGCGAGTACCCGGATGTACTCCGCGCGATGCTCAGTAATTCCCGAACTACCAAAATGGCCGCAGCAGTACCCGGATGTACTCGGCGCATGCGCACTTGGTCCCGAACTACCAAAATGGCCGCCGCAGTGCCCGGATGTACACACAAGTGTCCCCAAAAATGATGGAGAAATGGCCCCAAAAATGACCCAAAAAGGCACAGAAATGGCCCTAAAGATGACTCCAAAATAGCCCATAAAAGGCCCCAAAAACGACCCAAAAATTACTCAAAAATAGCCCCAAAGACGACCCAAAAATGACCCAGAAATGACCCAAAAAAGCCCCCAAAAGGCCACAAAAATGACCCAAAAATGACCTCAAAAATTCCCCCGTAAATGACCCAAAAATGGCCCTGAAATGGCCACAAAAATGGCCCCGATAGTGGCGCAAAAAAGACCAAGAAATAGCCCAAAATAGACTCAAAAATGACCAAAAAATAAGCCCAAAATAGACTCAAAAAATGAATCAGAAATTGACCCAAATATGGGCCCTAAATGGCCCCGAAAATGGCCCAGAAATGACTCCAAAAATGACTCCATAAATGGACCCAAAAGTGACCCCAAAATAGCTTAAAAATTGCCAAAACATGCCCAAAAATTCATCCAAAAACACACCCAAAGATGACCCAAGAATGATCCAAAAATAGCCTAAAAATGACCAAAAATAGCCCCCAAAAAAACCCCAAAAATGGCCCACAAATGATCTAAAAATGATCCAAAACAATGACAGAAAAATGGTCCAAAAATGGCCCAGAAATGGCCCCAAATGTCTCCAAAAATGGCCTAAAAAATGACCAAAAATGGACCAAAAAATGACGCAAAAATAACATGAAAATGACTCAAAAATAGCCAAAAAAATAGCCCCTAAAAGGCCCCATGAACGACCAAAAAATGACCAAAAAATCCCTCCATAAATGACCCAAAAATGACGTAAAAATTGGACAAAAAATGGCCCAAAAATAGACCCAAAATACCTCCAAAAATAACCTGAAAATGACACAAAAAAGCTTAAAAAATAGCCCCAAAAATGACCCAGAAATGGCCCAAAAATGACCCAAAAATAGCCCTAAAAATGACCAAAAAACAGCCCAAAAATGACCAAAAAAATATCCCAAAAAAGACTCAAGAAGGGCCCATAAATGACCCAAAAAATGGCAACGATATGCCCCCGAATATGGCCCCAAAATTGGCCAAGAAATGGCCCCGAAAATGACTCAGAAATGGCCCCGAAAATGACCACAAAAAGACCCAAGAATGGGCCCAAAATGGCTCCGAAGGTGGCCCCAAAAATGAACCCCAAAGTGGCCCCAAAATAGTCCAAAATTGACAAAAAAATGGCCCCATAAGTGGTCCAAAAATGACCCAAAAATTGGCCCAAAAGTGACCCAAAAATGGCCGCAAAAATGGTCGCAAAATTGACAAAAAAATGGCCCCAGAAATGGTCCAAAAATAACCCAAAAATTGGCCCAAAAATGACCCCAAAATAGACCTTAACATTTATCCAAAAATGACCCAAAAATGGCCGTAAAATGGTTACAAAACTGGCCATAAAATGACCAAAAATTCACCCCAAAAATGACTCTAAAATGGCCTCAAAATTGACCAAAAATGGCCCAAAACAACGACCAAAAATAACCTCATATATGACCCAAAATGGCCCAAAAATAGCCCCAAAATGGCCTCAAAAATGACCCAAAAATGGCCCCAAATTGACCCAAAACTGGCCCTAAAAATGACCAAAAAATGATTCAAAAGTGGGCCCAAAATGGCTCTGAAAATGGCCCTAAAAATGGCCTTAAAAATGACCCAAAAATAGGCCCAGAATAGCCCCAAAAATGGCTCAAAAATTACCCAAAAATAGCCCTAAAAATCACCCCAAAATGGCCCAAAAATAGTGCCCTAAATGACACAAAAATGGCCCTAAAATTACCCAAAAATGGCTCAAAAATGACGCAAAGATAAACACAAAAATGACCCAAAATGATCCCAAAATAGCACCATAAATGGCCCCAAAAATGGCCCCAAGAATGGCCCTAAAAATGACCCAAAATTGGCCATAAAAGGATCTAAAATTTCCCCTATAAATGACCCCAAAAAAGGCTCAATATAGCCCCAAGAAATGACCTAAAATTGACCCAAAATGGCCCAAAAATTGCCCCAAAAATAGACCCTAAAAGGCCCCAAAAATAGCCCCTAAAAGGCCCCCAAAATGACCCAAAAATTGCCTAAAAATGACCCAAAAATGACCCAAAATAGCCCCAAAATGGTCCTAAAATGGCTCCAAATATTCTCAAAATGGGCCGTAAAATAACCCAAAATCTCTATAAATCACTGAAAAATAGGCCAAAAATAGCCCAAAAAATGACCCAAAAATCACCCCAAAATGGCCCATAAATCGCCCAAAAATGACTCAAAAATTGACCCAAATACGGGCCCAAAAGCTCTCCAAAAATCACCCAGAAATAGTCCTAAAACTAGACCCAAAAACGGCTCAAAAATGACCCAAAAATAGCCCCTAAAAGGGCCCCAAAAAAGGCCCCAAAATGACCCAAAATTGGCTGTAAAATGATGCAAAACATCCCCAATAAATGACCCAGAAATTGCACCAAAAATAGCCTTTAAAACAGCCCCAAAAAATGACCCAGAAATGGCTCAAAAATGGCCCCAAAATTGACCTAAAAATGGCCCAAAACAATGATCCAAAAATGGCTCAAAAAATGGCTCCAAAATAGCCCCTGAAATTGCCCAAAAAAGACCCAAAATGACCCAAAATTACCCAAAATAGACTCCTCGAACTACCAAAATGGCCGCCAGAGGACCCGGATGTACTGGCTGCGATGCCTGGGGTAGGCCCTGAATTACCAAAATGGTCACAGTAAATTGGATACCTACAGATGCTCAGTAATCCCTGAACTACCAGGAATGGTCACCGCGAAAATTCGATACTTATGACAGCAATTGGTCCCTTTAACTACTAAAATTAATGTACCGTGAGTACCCGGATGTACACACAAATGTCCCTAAAAATGATGGAGAAATGGCCCCAAAAATGACCCAAAAAGGCACAGAAATGGCCCTAAAGATGACTCAAAAATAGCCTATAAAAGGCCCCAAAAACGACCCAAAATTACTCAAAAATAGCCCCAAAGATGACCCAAAAATGACCCAGAAATGACGCAAAAAAGCCCCCAAAAGGCCACAAAAATGACCCAAAAATGACCTCAAAAATTCCCCCGTAAATGACCCAAAAATGGCCCTGAAATGGCCACAAAAATGGCCCCGATAGTGGCGCAAAAAAGACCAAGAAATAGCCCAAAAATGGCCCAAAAATGCCCCAAAAATAAGCCCAAAATAGACTCAAAAAATGAATCAGAAATTGACCCAAATATGGGCCCTAAATGGCCCCGAAAATGGCCCAGAAATGACTCCAAAAATGACTCCATAAATGGACCCAAAAGTGACCCCCAAAATAGCTTAAAAATTGCCAAAACATGCCCAAAAATTCATCCAAAACACACCCAAAGATGACCCAAGAATGATCCAAAAATAGCCTAAAAATGACCAAAAAATAGCCCCCAAAAAAACCCCAAAAATGGCCCACAAATGATCTAAAAATGATCCAAAACAATGACAGAAAAATGGCCCAAAAATGGCCCAGAAATGGCCCCAAATGTCTCCAAAAATGGCCTAAAAAATGACAAAAAAATGGACCAAAAAATGACGAAAAAATAACATGAAAATGACTCAAAAATAGCCCAAAAAATAGCCCCTAAAAGGCCCCATGAACGACCAAAAAATGACCAAAAAATCCCTCCATAAATGACCCAAAAATGACGTAAAAATTGGACAAAAAATGGCCCAAAAATAGACCCAAAATACCTCCAAAAATAACCTGAAAATGACACAAAAAAGTTTAAAAATAGCCCCAAAAATGACCCAGAAATGGCCCAAAAATGACCCAAAAATAGCCCTAAAAATGACCAAAAACAGCCCAAAAATGACCAAAAAAAATATCCCAAAAAAGACTCAAGAAGGGCCCATAAATGACCCAAAAAATGGCAACGATATGCCCCCGAATATGGCCCCAAAATTGGCCAAGAAATGGCCCTGAAAATGAATCAGAAATGGCCCCGAAAATGACCAAAAAAAGACCCAAGAATGGGCCCAAAATGGCTCCGAAGGTGGCCCCAAAAATGAACCCCAAAGTGGCCCCAAAATAGTCCAAAATTGACAAAAAAATGGCCCCATAAGTGGTCCAAAATGACCCAAAAATTGGCCCAAAAGTGACCCAAAAATGGCCGCAAAAATGGCTGCAAAATTGACAAAAAAATGGCCCCAGAAATGGTCCAAAAATAACCCAAAAATTGGCCCAAAAATGACCCCAAAATAGACCTTAACATTTATCCAAAATTGACCCTAAAATGGCCGTAAAATGGTTACAAAACTGGCCATAAAATGACCAAAAATTCACCCCAAAAATGACTCTAAAATGGCCTCAAAATTGACCAAAAATGGCCCAAACAACGACCAAAAATAGCCTCATATATGACCCAAAATGGCCCAAAAATAGCCCCAAAATGGCCTCAAAAATGACCCAAAAATGGCCCCAAATTGACCCAAAACTGGCCCTAAAAATGACCAAAAAATGACTCAAAAGTGGGCCCAAAATGGCTTTGAAAATGGCCCTAAAAATGGCCTTAAAAATGACCCAAAAATAGGCCCAGAATAGCCCCAAAAATGGCTCAAAAATTACCCAAAAATAGCCCTAAAAATCACCCCAAAATGGCCCAAAAATAGTGCCCTAAATGACACAAAAATGGCCCTAAAATTACCCAAAAATGGCTCAAAAATGACGGAAAGATAAACACAAAATTGACCCCAAATGATCCCAAAATAGCACCATAAATGGCCCCAAAAATGGCCCCAAGAATGGCCCTAAAAATGACTCAAAATTGGCCATAAAATGATCTAAAATTTCCCCTATAAATGACCCCAAACAAGGCTCGAAATAGCCCCAAGAAATGACCTAAAAATGACCCAAATGGCCCAAAAATTGCCCAAAAAATAGACCCTAAAAGGCCCTAAAAATAGCCCCTAAAAGGCCCCCAAAATGGTCCAAAAATAACCCAAAAATTGGCCCAAAATTGACCCAAAAATAGCCCCAAAATGGCCCTAAAATGGCCTCCAAAATGAGCCAAAATGGGCCGTAAAATAACCCAAAATTCCGCCTATAAATCACTGAAAAATAGGCCCAAAATAGCCCAAAAAATGACCCAAAAATCACCCCCAAATGGCCCAGAAATCGCCCAAAAATGACTCA
>JAVTVJ010006261.1:0-14817 GCA_034509425.1 Eopsaltria australis
TGATGGCAACTTGGGTCTGTGAAGGATCTTGATCTGTGCGGAATTTCAGGTGACGTCCGGGAGCAGAGTGCCTTCGGGCCGGGACACAAAAAGTGTCCCTTTTCTCTGAGAAAGAGAAGCCTGCAACCCACTTTCTTGATGTCAGTTTGGATGAGGGTTTTGGCCCTGCAAGGGCAGACAGGGTCCTTCTCGGTAGTAGCTTGGGTTCTGGGAGGGATCTTGATCCATGCGAATTTCAGCAGGCAGCAGGGAGAACAGTTGCCTTCGGGCCGGGACACAAAAGTGTCCTTTTCTCTGAGAAAACGAGAACTCTGCCCCCACTTTCTGATTCATTTTTTGGTTGGAGGAGGGTTTTTTGGCCCTGTCAAGGGCACGCCAGGGTCCTTGTCGGTGCAGTTGGTCGGCGAGGAATCTTGACTCCATACGAATTTGAAGAGGCGCAGGGAAGCACAGTGCCTTAGGGCCGGGATACAAAAAGTGTCCCTTTACTCTGAGAAAGAGAACTCTGCCCCCCAGTTTCTTGATGTCAGTTTGGAGGAGGGTTTTGGCCCTGCAAGGGCAGCCAGGGTCCTAATCGGTGGCAGCTTGGGTCTGTGAAGGGATCTTGCTCCATGCGGACTTTGAAGAGGCCATCGACTCCCAGACAGGGGCCTGCGATACAATGATGGCACTTTTCACGTGAAAGAAAACTTAGGCCCCAGATCATGATGTCAGTTTGGAGGAGGGTTTTGGCCCTGCAAGGGCAGCCAGGGTCCTTGTCGGTGGCAGCTTGGGTCTGTGAGGCATCTTGATCCATACGGAATTTCAGGAGGCATCCGGGAGCAGAGTGCCTTAGGGCCGGGACACAAAAAGTGTCCCTTTTCTCTGAGAAAGAGAACTCTGCCCCTCTGTTTCTTGATGAAAGTTTGGAGGAGGGTTTGGCCCTGCAAGGGCAGCCCGGATCATTGTCGGTGGGTGCTTGGGTCTGTGAGGGATCTTGATCCATAGGGAATTTCAGGAGGCAGCAGGGAGCACAGTGCCTTAGGGCCGAGAAACAAAAAGTGACCTATTCCTCTGAGAAAGAGAACTCTGCCCCCCAGTTTCTTGATGTCAGTTTGGAGGACAGTTTTGGCCCTGCAAGGGCAACCACGGTCCTTCTCGGTGGCAGCTTGGTCTGCGAGGAATCTTGATCCGTACGCAATTTGAAGAGGCAGCAGGGAGCAGAGTGCCTTAGGGCCAGGACACAAAAAGTGTCCCTTTTATCTGAGAAAGAGGACTCTGACCCCCAGTTTCTTGATGAAAGTTTGGAGGAGGGTTTGGCCCTGCAAGGGCAGCCCGGATTTGTCGGTGGGTGCTTGGGTCTGTGAGGGATCTTGATCCATACGGAATTTCAGGAGGCCGCAGGGAGCACAGTGCCTTAGGGCCGAGAAAAAAATTGTGTCCCTTTCCTCTGAGAAAGAGAACTCTGCCCCCCACTTTCTTGATGTCAGTTTGGAGGAGGGTTTTGGCCCTGCAAGGGCAGCAAGGGTCCTTGTGGTGGCGCTTGGGTACTGCGAGGAATCTGATTCGCATACGGATTTCTTCAAGGAGGAAGCAGGGAGCAGAGTGGCCTTGGGCCGGGACCAAAAAGTGCTCCCTTTCTCTGAAGAAGAGAACTCTGCCCCCACTGTCTTGATGACAGTTTGGATGTGGGTTTCTACCCTGCAAGGGCAGCCAGGGTCCTAGTCGGTGGCAGCTTGGGTCTGTGAGGGATCTTGCTCCATGCGGAATTTGAAGAGGCGGCAGACGACTCCCAGACAGGGGGCCTGCGATACAAATGATGGCACTTTTCCACGTGAAAGAAAACTTAGGCCCCAGGATTCATGATGTCGGTTTGGCTGAGGGTTTCAGCCCTACAAATGCAGCCAGAGTCCTGGTGGATGGCAGCTTGCGTCAGAGAATAATCTTGATCCATACGGAATTTCAGGTGGCGTCCGGGAGAACAGTGCCTTAGGGCCGGGACACAAAAAGTGTCCCTTTTCTGCTGAGAAAGAGAACTCTGCCCCCCACTTTCTTGATGTCAGTTTGGAGGAGGGTTTTGGCCCTGCAAGGGCAGCCAGGGTCCTTCTCTGTGGCAGCTTGGGTCTGTGAGGGATCTTGATCCATACGGAATTTCTGGAGGCATCCGGGAGCACAGTGCCTTCGGGCCGGGACACAAAATTGTCCCTTTTCTCTGAGAAAGAGAACTCGGCCCCCCAGTTTCTTGATGTCAGTTTGGAGGAGGCTTTTGGCCCTGCAAGGGCAGCCAGGGTCCTTCTCGGTGGTAGCTTGGGTCTGTGAGGGATCTTGCTTAATGCGGAATTGAAGAGGCGGCTGTCGACTCCCAGACATGGGGCCTACGATAGAATTGATGGAACTTATCCACGTGAAAGAAAACTCAGTCCCCCAGATCCATGATGCCAGTTTAAAGGAGGCATTTAGCCCTACAATTGCAGCAAGAGTTCTAGTTGATGGCAGCTTTGGTCTGGGAAGGATCTTGATCCATACTGAATTTCAGGTGGCGTCCGGGAGCACAGTGCCTTCAGACCGGGACACAAAAAAGTGTCCCTTTCCTCTGAGAAAGAGAACTCTGCCCCCCACTTTCTTGATGTCAGTGTGGAGGAGGGTTTTGGCCCTGCAAGGGCAGCCGGTGTCCTAGTCGGTGGCAGCTTGGGTCTGTGAGGGATCTTGCTCCTTGCGGATTTTGAAGAGGCGGCTGTCGACTCCCAGACATGGGGCCTGCGATAGAAATGATGGAACTTATCCACGTGAAAGAAAACCCAGTCTCCCAAATCCATGATCCAAGTTTTATGGAGGCATTTAGCCCTACAATTGCAGCCAGAGTTCTAGTTGATGGCAGCTTGGGTCTGGAAAGGATCTTGATCCATACGGAATTTCAGGTGGCGTCCGGGAGAACAGTGCCTTAGGGCCGGGACACAAAAAGTGTCCCTTTTCTCCTGAGAAGAGAACTCTGCCCCCCACTTTCTTGATGTCAGTTTGGAGGAGGGTTTTGGCCCTGCAAGGGCAGCCAGGGTCCTTCTCGGTTGTAGCTTGTGTCGGCGAGGGATCTTGCTCCATGCGGAATTGAAGAGGCGGCTGTCGACTCCCAGACATGGGGCCTACGATACAAATGATGGCACTTTTCCACGTGAAAGAAACCTCAGTCTCCCAGATCCATGATGTCAGTTTTTAGGAGGCATTTAGCCCTACAATTGCAGCCAGAGTTCTAGTTGATGCAACTTGGGTCTGGGAAGGATCTTGATCCATACGGAATTTCAGGTGGCGTCCGGGAGCACAGTGCCTTCGGACCGGGACACAAAAATGTCCCTTTTCTCTGAGAAAGAGAACTCTGCCTCCCACTTTCTTCATGTCAGTTTGGAGGAGGGTTTTGGCCCTGCAAGGGCAGCCAGGGTCCTTCTCGGTGGCAGCTTGGGTCTGCGAGGAATCTTAATCCATGCTGAATTTCAGCATGCGGCTGTCGACTCCAAGATATGGGGCCTTCAATACAAACAGTGGCGCTTTTCCATGTGAAAGGAAACTCAGTCCTCCAGATCCATGATGCCAGTTTTTAGGAGGCATTTAGCCCTACAATTGCAACCAGAGTTCTGGTTGATAGCAACTTGGGTCTGGGAAGGATCTTGATCCGTGCGGCATTTCAGGTGGCGTCCGGGAGCACAGTGCCTTATGGCCGGGACACAAAAAGTGTACCTTTTCTCTGAGAAAGAGAACTCTGCCCCCCAGTTTCTTGATGTCAGTTTGGAGGAGGTTTTGGCCCTGCAAGGGCAGCCAGGGTCCTTCTCGGTGGCAGCTTGGGTCTGTGATGGATCTTGCTCCATGCGGAATTTGAAGAGGCGGCTGTCGACTCCCAGACATGGGGCCTACGATACAAATGATGGCACTTTTCCACGTGAAAGAAAACTCAGTCTCCCAGATTCATGATGCCAGTTTTTAGAAGGAATTTAGACCTACAATTGCAGCCAGAGTTCTAGTTGATGGCAACTTGGGTCTGTGAAGGATCTTGATCTGTGCGGAATTTCAGGTGACGTCCGGGAGCAGAGTGCCTTAGGGCCGGGACACAAAAAGTGTCCCTTTTCTCTGAGAAAGAGAAGCCTGCAACCCACTTTCTTGATGTCAGTTTGGAGGAGGGTTTTGGCCCTGCAAGGGCAGACAGGGTCCTTCTCGGTAGTAGCTTGGGTCTGTGAGGGATCTTGATCCATGCGGAATTTCAGCAGGCAGCAGGGAGCAGAGTGCCTTCGGGCCGGGACACAAAATGTGTCCCCTTCCTCTGAGAAAGAGAACTCTGCCCCCCACTTTCTTGATGTCAGTTTGGAGGAGAGTTTTGGCCCTGCAAAGGCAGCCAGGGTCCTTGTCGGTTGCTGCTTGGGTCTGCGAGGAATCTTGATCCATACTGATTCTCAGGAGGAAGCAGGGGGCACAGTGCCTTAGGGCTGGGACTCAAAAAGTGTCCCTTTTCTCTGAGAAAGAGAACTCTGCCCCCCAGTTTCTTGATGTCAGTTTGGAGGAGGGTTTTGGCCCTGCAAGGGCAGCCAGGGTCCTTCTCGGTGGCACCTTGGGTCTGTGAGGGATCTTGCTCCATGCGGAATTTGAAGAGGCGGCAGTCGACTCCCAGACAGGGGGCCTACGATACAAATGATGGCATCTTTCCACGTGAAAGAAAACTTAGGCCCCCATATTCATGATATCGGTTTTCTGAGGGGTTTTAGCCCTACAAATGCAACCAGAGTCCTGGTTGATGGCAGCTTGCGTCAGCGAATAATCTTGATCCATACGGATTTTCAGGTGGCATCCAGGAGCATAGTGCCTTAGGGCCGGGACACAAAAAGTGTCCCTTTTCTCTGAGAAAGAGAACTCTGCCCCCCAGTTTCTTGATGTCAGTTTGGAGGAGGGTTTTGGCCCTGCAAGGGCAGCCAGGGTCCTTTTGGTGGCAGCTTGGGTCTGCGAGGAATCTTAATCCATGTGGAATTTCAGCATGCGGCTGTCAACTCCCAGATATGTGGCCTTCGATGCAAACAATGGCGCATTTCCAAGTGAAAGAAATCTCAGTCCCCCAGATGCATGATGCCAGTTTTTAGGAGGCATTTAGCCCTACAATTGCAGCCAGAGCTCTAGTTGATGGCAGCTTGGGTCTGGGAAGGATCTTGATCCATGTGGCATTTCAGGTGGCGTCCGGGAGCAGAGTGCCTTAGGGCCGGGACACAAAATGTCTCCTTTTTCTCTGAGAAAGAGAACTCTGCCCCCCACTTTCTTGATGTCAGTTTGGAGGGAGGTTTTGGCCCTGCAAGGGCAGCCAGGGTCCTTGTCGGTGGCAGCTTGGGTCTGTGAGGGAACTTTATCCATACGGAATTTCAGGAGGCAGGAGGGAGCAGAGTGCCTTAGGGCCGGGATACAAATAGTGTCCGTTTTCTCTGAGAAAGAGAACTCTGCAGCACAGTTTCTTTGGATGTCAGTTTGAGGAGGGTTTTGGTCCTGCAAGGCAGCCAGGGTCCCTTGTCGGTGGCAGCTTGGATCTGTGAGGGATCTTGCTCCATGGAATTTGAAGAGCATGCAGTCGACTCCCAGACAGGGGGCCTACGATTCATATGATGGCACTTTTCCACATGAAAGAAAACTTAGGCCCCCAGATTCATGATGTCTGTTTGGTGGAGGGGTTTAGCCCTACAAATGCAACCAGCGTCCTGGTTGATGGCAGCTTGCGTCAGCAAAAATTCTTGATCCATACGGAAATTCAGGTGGCCTCCGGGAGCACAGTGCCTTAGGGCCGGGACACAAAAAGTGTTCTTTTCTCTGAGAAAGAGAACTCTGCCCCCCAGTTTCTTGATGTCAGTTTGGAGGAGGGTTTTGGCCCTGCAAGGGCAGCCAGGGTCCTTCTTGGTGTCAGCTTGGGTCTGTGAGGAATCTTAATCGATGTGGAATTTCCGCAAGCGGCTGTCAACTCCCAGATATGTGGCCTTCGATGCAAACAATGGCGCATTCCCAAGTGAAAGAAAACTCAGTCCCCCAGATGCATGATGCCAGTTTTAGGAGGCATTTAGCCCTACAATTGCAGCCAGAGTTCTAGTTGATGGCAGCTTGGGTCTGGGAAGGATCTTTATCTGTGTGGCATTTCAGGTGGCGTCCGGGAGCACAGTGCCTTAGAGCCGGGACACAAAAAGTGTCTGTTTCCTCTGAGAAAGAGAACTCTGCCCCCCAGTTTCTTGATGTCAGTTTGGAGGAGGGTTTGGGCCCTGCAAGGGCAGCCAGGGTCCTTGTTGGTGGCAGCTTGGGTCTGCCAGGAATCTTGATCCATACGGAATTTCAGGAGGCAGCAAGTAGCACAGTGCCTGAGGGCCGAGAAACAAAAAGTGTCCCTTTTCTCTGAGAAAGAGAACTCTGCCACCCAGTTTCTTGATGTCAGTTTGGAGGAGGGTTTTGGCCCTGCAAGGGCAGCCAGGGTCCTTGTCGGTGGCAGCTTGGGTCTGTGAGGGATCTTGCTCCATGCGGAATTTGAAGAGGCGACAGTCGACTCCCAGACAGGGGGCCTACGATCCATATGATGGCACTTTTCCACATGAAAGAAAATTTAGGTCCCCAGATTCATGATGTCGGTTTGGTGGAGGGTATTAGCCCTACAAATGCAACCAGCGTCCTGGTTAAGGCAGCTTGCCTCAGCAAAAAATCCTGATCCATACGGAAATTCAGGTGGCGTCCGGGAGCACAGTGCCTTAGGGCCGGGACACGAAAAGTGTTCTTTTCTCTGAGAAAGAGAACTCTGCCCCCCAGTTTCTTGATGTCAGTTCGGAGGAGGGTTTTGGCCCTGCAAGGGCAGCCAGGGTCCTTCATGGTGGCAGCTTGGGTCTGCGAGTAATCTTGATTCATGCGGAATTTCAGCATGCGGCTGTCAACTCCCAGATATGTGGCCTTCGATACAAACAATGGCGCTTTTCCATGTGAAAGAAAACTCAATCTCCCAGATCCATGATGCCAGTTTTAGGGAGGCATTTAGGTATAGAATTGCAGCCAGAGTTCTAGTTTATGGCAGCTTGGGTCCAGCTGATCTTTATCCGTGTGGCATTTCAGGTGGCGTCCGGGGAGCAGAGTGTTTTAGAGCCGGACACAAAAAGTGTCCCTTTTCTCTGAGAAAGAGAACTCTGCCCCCAGTTTCTTGATGTCAGTTTGAGGAGGGTTTTGCCTGCAAGGGCAGCCAGGTCTTGTCTGTGGCAGCTTGGTCTGTATAAGGAATCTTGATCCGTATCGAATTTCAGGAGGCAACAGGGAGAAAGTTCCTTTAAGGGAAGAGGAAACAAAAAGTGTCCTTTTTCTCTGAGAAAGAGAACTCTGCCCCCCAGTTTCCTGACGTCAGTTTGGAGGAGGGTTTTGGCCCTGCAAGGGCAGCCAGGGTCCTTGTCGGTGGCAGCTTGGGTCTGTGTGGGATCTTGGTCCATGCGGAATTTCAGCATGCGGCTCTCAACTCCCAGATATGTAGCCTTCGATGCAAACAATGGCGCATTTCCAAGTGAAAGAAAACTCAGTCCTCCAGATCCATGATGCCAGTTTTTAGGAGGCATTTAGCCCTACAATTGCAGCCAGAGTTCTAGTTGATGGCAGCTTGGGTCTGGGATGGATCTTTATCCGTGTGGCATTTGAGGTGGCGTCCGGGAGCACAGTACCTTAGAGCCGGGACACCAGAAGTGTCCGTTTTCTCTGAGAAAGAGAACTCTGCCCCCCAGTTTCTTGATGTCAGTTTGGAGGAGGTTTTGGGCCCTGCAAGGGCAGCCAGGGTCCTTGTCGGGTGGCAGCTTGGGTCTGCGAGAGGAATCTTGATCCATACGAATTTCAGGAGGCAGTAAGAAGCACCAGTGCCCTGAGGGACGAAACAAAAGTGTCCCTTCCGAGAAAGAGAACTCTGCCCCCACCTCTTGATGTCAGTTTGAGGAGGGTTTTGGTCTGCAAGGGCAGCCAGGGTCCCTTGTCGGTGGCAGCTTGGTCTGTGGGAGGGATCTTGTCTACGCGGAATTTGAAGAGGGCAGTCGACTTTATTGTGGGGCCTACGATAAAATGATGGTGCAATTCTTTCCACGTGAAAGAAAAACTCTAGGCCCCTAGATTCATGTGATATCGGTTTTGTGGGGTTTTAGTTCTCATAAAATGCAACCAGAGTCCTGGTTGATGGCAGCTTATACAGCTAATAATCTTTGATTCATACGGAATTTCAGGTGAAGCGTCCGGGAGCAGAGTGTTTTGTGGGCTGGACACAAAAGTGTCCCTTTTCTCTGAGTAGAAAGAGAACTCTGCCCCCCAGTTTCTTGATGTCAGTTTGGAGGAGGGTTTTGGCCCTGCAAGGGCAGCCAGGGTCCTTGTTGGTGGCAGCTTGGGTCTGTGAGGAATCTTAATCGATGCGGAATTTCAGCATGCGGCTGTCGACTCCCAGATATGTAGCCTTCGATGCAAACAATGGCGCATTCCAAAGTGAAGGAAAACTCAGTCCCCCAGATGCATGATGCAAGTTTTTAGGTGGCATTTAGCCCTACAATTGCAGCCAGAGTTCTAGTTGATGGCAGCTTGGGTCTGGGAAGGATGTTTATCCGTGTGGCATTTCAGGTGGCGTCCGGGAGCAGAGTGCCTTATGGCCGGGACACAAAAAGTGTCCGTTTTCTCTGAGAAAGAGAACTCTGCCCCCCAGTTTCTTGATGTCAGTTTGGAGGAGGGTTTTGGCCCTGCAAGGGCAGCCAGGGTCCTTCTCGGTGGCAGCTTGGGTCTGCGAGGAATATTAATCCATGCGGAATTTCTGCATGAGGCTCTCAACTCCCTGATATGTGGCCTTCGATGCAAACAATGGCGCATTTCCAAGTGAAAGAAAACTCAGTCTCGAAAATCCATGATGCCAGCTTTTAGGAGGCATTTAGCCCTACAATTGCAGCCAGAGTTCTAGTTGATGGCAGCTTGGGTCTGGGAAGGATCTTGATCAACAAAATTTCAGGTGTCGTCCGGGAGCACAGTGCCTTAGGGCCGGGACACAAAAAGTGTCCCTTTTCTCTGAGAAAGAGAACTCTGCCCCCCACTTTCTTGATGTCAGTTTGGAGGAGGGTTTTGGCCCTGCAAGGGCAGCCAGGGTCCCTGTCGGTGGCAGCTTGGGTCTGCGAAGAATCTTGATCCATACGGAATATCAGGAGGAAGCAGGGAGCACTGAGCCTTAGGGCCGGGACAAGAAAAGTGTCCCTTTTCTCTGAGAAAGAGAGCTCTGCCCCCCAGTTTCTTGATGTCAGTTTGGAGGAGGGTTTTGGCCCTGCAAAGGCAGCCAGGGTCCTTGTTGGTGGCAGCTTGGGTCTGCAAGGAATCTTAATCCATGGGAATTTCAGCATGCGGCTGTCAACTCCCAGATATGTGGCCTTCGATACAAACAATGGCGCTTTTCCATGTGAAAGAAAACTCAGTCCTCCTAATGCATGATGCCAGTTTTTAGGAGGCATTTAGCCCTACAATTGCAGACAGAGCTCTAGTTGATGGCAGCTTGGGTCTGGGAAGGATCTTGATCCATGCGGCATTTCAGGTGGCGTCCGGGAGCACAGTGCCTTAGGGCCGGGACACAAAAAGGGTCCCTTTTCTCTGAGAAAGAGAACTCTGCCCCCACTTCTCTTGATGTCAGTTTGGAGGAGGGTTTTGGCCCTACAAATGCAAATCCAGAGTCCTAGTTGATGGCATCTTGCCTCAGCGAGGAATCTTGACTACAATGTGGAATTTCAGGAGGCAGAGGGGAGCAGAGTGCCTGAGGGCCGAGAAACAAAAAGTGTCCCTTTTCTCTGAGAAAGAGAACTCTGCCCCCCACTTTCTTGATGTCAGTTTGGAGGAGGGTTTTGGCCCTGCAAGGGCAGCCTGGGTCCTTCTCGGTGGCAGCCTTGATCTGTGAGAGATCTTGCTCCATGCGGAATTTGAAGAGGCGGCAGTCGACTCCCAGACAGGGGGCCTACGATACAAATGATGGCACTTTTCCACGTGAAAGAAAACTGAGGCCCCCAGATTCATGATATCGGTTTGGTAGAGGGTTTTAGCCCTACAAATGCAACCAGAGTCCTGGTTGATGGCAGCTTGCGTCAGCGAATAATCTCGATCCATACGGATTTTCAGGTGGCATCCAGGAGCAGAGTGCCTTCGGGCCGGGACACAAAAAGTGTCCGTTTTCTCTGAGAAAGAGAACTCTGCCCCCCACTTTCTTGATGTCAGTTTGGAGGAGGGTTTTGGCCCTGCAAGGGCAGCCAGGGTCCTTCTTGGTGCCAGCTTGGGTCTGTGAGGAATCTTAATCGATGCGGAATTTCAGCATGCGGCTGTCAACTCCCAGATATGTAGCCTTCGATGCAAACAATGGCGCATTCCCAAGTGAAGGTTAACTCAGTCCCCCAGATGCATGATGCCAGTTTTTAGGAGGCATTTAGCCCTACAATTGCAGCCAGAGTTCTAGTTGATGGCAGCTTGGGTCTGGGAAGGATCTTGATCCATGTTGCATTTCAGGTGGCGTCCGGAAGCACAGTGCCTTAGGGCTGGGACACAAAAAGTGTCCCTTTTCTCTGAGAAAGAGAACTCTGCCCCCCAGTTTCTTGATGTCAGTTTGGAGGAGGGTTTTGGCCCTGCAAGGGCAGCCAGGGTCCTTGTCGGTGGCAGCTTGGGTCTGTGAGGGATCTTGATCCATACGGAATTTCAGGAGGCAGCAGGGAGCACGGTGCCTTAAGGCCGCGACACAAAATGCGTCCCTTTCCTCTAAGAAAGAGAACTCTGCCCCCCAGTTTCTTGATGTCAGTTTGGAGGAGTGTTTTGGCCCTGCAAGGGCAGCCAGGGCTCTTTATTGTGTCACCTTGGGTCTGCGAGAAATCTTGATCCATACGAATTTTCAGGAGGCAGCAGGGAGCACAGTTCCTTAGGGCCGGGATACAAATAGTGTCCGTTTTCTCTGAGAAAAAGAACTCTGCCCCCCAGTTTCTTGATGTCAGTTTGCGGGAGGTTTTTGGCCTGCAAGGCAGCCAGGGTCCTTGTCGTGGCACGCTTGATCTGCTGAGGGATCTTGCTCCTGCCGAATTGAAGAGCGGCAGTCGACTCCAGACAGGGCCCTACGATTCATATATGATGGCACTTGTCCACGTGAAAGAAAACTTAGGCCCCCAAATTCATGATATCAGTTTGGTGGAGGGTTTTAGCCATACAAATGCAACCAGAGTCCTGGTTGATGGTATCTTGCGTCAGCGAATAATCTTGATTCATACGGAATTTTAGGCGGCGTCCGGGAGCACAGTGCCTTAGGGCCGGGACACAAAAAGTGTCCCTTTTCTCTGAGAAAGAGAACTCTGCCCCCCAGTTTCTTGATGTCAGTTTGGAGGAGGGTTTTGGGCCCTGCAAAGGCAGCCAGGGTCCTTGTGGGTGGCAGCTTGGGTCTGCGAGGAATCTTGATCCATGCGGAATTTCAGGGCATGCCGGCTTTCAACTCCCAGATATGTGGCCTTCGATGCAAACAAATGGCGCATTTCCAAGTGAAAAGAAAACTCATCCCCCGATTGCATGATTGCCAGTTTTAGGAGGCATTTAGCCCTACAATTGCAAGCCAGAGTTCTAGTTGATGGCAGCTTGGGTCTGGGGAAGGTCTTTATCTGTGGCTTTCAGGGGCGTCCGGGAGCAACAGTGCCTTAAGAGCCGGGACACAAAAGGTGTCCGTTTTTCTCTGAGAAAGAGAACTCTGCCCCCCACTTTCTTGATGTTCAGTTTGGGAGGGTTTGGCCCTGGAAGGGCACCAGCGTCTTCAGTGGCAGCTTGGGGTCTGGAGGATCTTGATTCCATACGAATTTTCAGAGTCAGCAGGGAGCCGTTTGCCTTAGGGCCGGGACACAAAAAGTTTCCCTTTTCTCTGTGAAAGAGAACTCTGCCCCCCAGTTTCTTGATGTCAGTTTGGAGGAGGGTTTTGGCCCTGCAAGGGCAGCCAGGGCTCTTTGTTGTGGCACCTTGGGTCTGGGAAGAATCTTGATCCATACGAATTTTCAGGAGGCAGCAGGGAGCAGAGTGCCTTAGGGCCGGGATACAAAAAGTGTCCGTTTTCTCTGAAAAAGAGAACTCTGCCCCCCACTTTCTTGATGTCAGTTTGGAGGAGGGTTTTGGCCCTGCAAGGGCAGCCAGGGTCCTTCTCGGTGGCAGCTTGTGTCTGTGAGGGATCTTGCTCCATGCGGAATTTAAAGAGGCGGCAGTCGACTCCCAGACAGGGGGCCTACGATTCATATGATGGCACTTTTCCACGTGAAAGGAAACTTAGGCCCCAAGATTAATGATGTCGGTTTGGTGGAGGGTTTTAGCCCTAGAAATGCAACCAGCGTCCTGGTTGATGGCAGCTTGCGTCAGCAAAATATCTTGATCCATACGGAAATTCAGGTGGCGTCCGGGAACACAGTGCCTTAGGGCCGGGACACAAAATTGTTCTTTTCTCTCAGAAAGAGAGCTCTGCCCCCCAGTTTCTTGATGTCAGTTTGGAGTAGGGTTTTGGCTCTGCAAGGGCAGCCAGGGTCCTTCTTCGTGGCAGCTTGGGTCTGCGAGGAATCTTAATCCATGCGGAATTTCAGCATGCGGCTGTCAACTCCCAGATATGTGGCCTTCGATGCAAACAATGGCGCATTCCCAAGTGAAAGGAAACTCAGTCCCCCAGATGCATGATGCCAGTTTTTAGGAGGCATTTAGCCCTACAATTGCAGCCAGAGTTCTAGTTCATGGCAGCTTGGGTCTGGGAAGGATCTTTATCGGCGTGGCATTTCAGGTGGCGTCCGGGAGCACAGTGCCTTAGAGCCGGGACACAAAAAGTGTCCCTTTTCTCTGAGAAAGAGAACTCTGCCCCCCAGTTTCTTGATGTCAGTTTGGAGGAGGGTTTTGGCCCTGGAAGGGCAGCCAGGGTCCTTGTCGGTGGCAGCTTGGGTCTGCGAGGAATCTTGATCCATACGGAATTTCAGAAGGCAGCAGGGAGCAGAGTGCCTGAGGGCCGAGAAACAAAAAGTGTCCCTTTTCTCTGAGAAAGAGAACTCGTCCACCCACTTTCTTGATGCCAGTTTGGCGGAGGGTTTTGGCCCTGCAAGGGCAGCCTGGGTCCTTCTCAGTGGCACCTTGGGTCTGTGAGGGATCTTGCTCCATGCGGAATTTGAAGAGGCGGCAGTCGACTCCCAGACGGAGCCTACGATACACATTATGGCACTTTTCCACGTGAAAGAAAACTTAGGCCCCCATATTCATGATGTCTGTTTTGTGGAGGGTTTTAGCCCTACAAATGCAACCAGAGTCCTGGTTGATGGCAGCTTGCGTCAGCGAAAAATCTTGATCCATACGGAAATTCAGGTGGCGTCCGGGAGCAGAGTGCCTTAGGGCCGGGACACAAAAAGTTTCCCTTTTCTCTGAGAAAGTGAGCTCTGCCCCCCAGTTTCTTGATGTCAGTTTGGAGGAGGGTTTTGGCCCTGCAAAGGCAGCCAGGGTCCTTGTTGGTGGCAGCTTGGGTCTGCAAGGAATCTTAATCCATGTGGAATTTCAGCATGCGGCTGTCAACTCCCAGATATGTGGCCTTCGATCCAAAAATGGCGCTTTTCCATGTGAAAGAAAACTCAGTCCTCCTAATGCATGATGCCAGTTTTTAGGAGGCATTTAGCCCTACAATTGCAGCCAGAGTTCTAGTTGATGGCAGCTTGGGTCTGGGAAGGATCTTGATCCATGCGGCATTTCAGGTGGCGTCCGGGAGCACAGTGCCTTAGGGCCGGGACACAAAAAGTGTCTGTTTTCCCTGAGAAAGAGAACACTGCCCCCCAGTTTCTTGATGTCAGTTCGAAGGAGGGTTTTGGCTCTGCAAAGGCAGCCAGGGTCCTTGTCGGTGGCAGCTTGGGTCTGCAAGGAATCTTAATCTGTGCGGAATTTCCGCAAGCGGCTGTCAACTCCCAGACACGGGGCCTCCAAAACAAACGATGGCGCTTTTCCATGTGAAAGAAAACTCAGTCCCCCAGATGCATGATGCCAGTTTTTAGGAGGCATTTAGCCCTACATTTGCCGCCAGAGTTCTAGTTGATGGCAGCTTCGGTCTGGGAAGGATCATGATCCGTGTGGCATTTCAGGTGGCGTCCGGGAGCACAGTGCCTTAGAGCCGGGACACAAAAAGTATCCCTTTTCTCTGAGAAAGAGAACTCTGCCCCCCAGTTTCTTGATGTCAGTTTGGAGGAGGGTTTTGGCCCTACAAATGCAACCAGAGTCCTGGTTTATGGCATCTTGCCACAGCGAGGAATCTTGATCCATACGGAATTTCAGGAGGCAGCAGGGAGCAGAGTGCCTGAGAAAAAAAATAAAACGGCCGAGAAACAAAAAGTGTCCCTTTTCTCTGAGAAAGAGAACTCTGCCCCCCACTTTCTTGATGTCAGTTTGGAGGAGGGTTTTGGCCCTGCAAGGGCAGCCAGGGTCCTTCTCGGTGGCAGCTTTGATCTGTGAGGGATCTTGCTCCATGTGGAATTTGAAGAGGCGGCAGTCGACTCCCAGACAGGGGGCCTACGATACAAATGATGGCAGTTTTCCACGTGAAAGAAAACTCAGTCCCCCAGATTCATGATATCAGTTTGGTAGAGGGTTTAGCCCTACAAATGCAACCAGAGTCCTGGTTGATGGCAGCTTGCGTCAGCGAATAATCTTGATCCATACGGAATTTCAGGTGGCGTCCGGGAGCAGTGTGCCTTAGGGCCGGGACACAAAAAGTGTCCCTTTTCTCTGAGAAAGAGAACTCTGCCCCCCAGTTTCTTGATGTCAGTTTGGAGGAGGGTTTTGGCCCTGCAAGGGCAG
>JAVTVJ010006263.1:0-17349 GCA_034509425.1 Eopsaltria australis
CCCTGGGGACAGCCCTGTCCCCTTCTTGCCCCAGGTGTGTCACCCATCCTGCTCCCCCTGCCAGGGACAGTCCTGTCCCCGCTCTCGATCCACGTGTGTCACCCCTCCCGCTGCCCCCCCAGGGTGTCCCCACTCTTGTCCCAGCCGTGTGACACCCCCAGTCCCTCCTACCAGGGGACAGCCCCGCATCCCGTGCTCGTCCCAGCCGTGTCACCCTGTCCCCACTCTTGTCCCAGCTGTGTGACCCCCTCACCCCCCCACGCCGGGACCCTGTCCCTGTGCTCATCCCGGGTGTTTGGCCCCCCCGGGGACAGCCCTGTCCCCACTCTCATCCCAGGTGTGACCCCCCCTCATCCCCCCCAGCCTTTCATCCCGGCCTTTCATCTCTGGTCACCCTGGCAACGCCCCAAAGAGTCCCGGGGGTTGCCATGGCACCCAGGGATGCTCCAAGCCAAGGACCCCAAAGTCCTGCCCCACCCTCGGCACCAAGGGGGTGGCAGTGCCGGGGGGTGACAGGGACAGAGGTGGCAGTGCCAGGGGGTGGGAGGTGCCCCCACCCCGGGTGTCCTCCGCTGTCCCCTCTCCCACAGCTGCCATGGCCATCGGGGAGGTAAGACCCTGCGAGCGGCCCCGACCCCCCCAGCCCCCCCAAAACCGCGGCCCCGGGGTCCCTCCCTGCTGGGGGGGGGTGGGTGAGCAGCCCCCCCCTCATGGGGACTCCCCAAGTCTGTCACTGCAGTGCCCAGGCCGTAGCCCTGGCACAGGGGTCTCTGTGTGCCCCTCACTGTGACCCCCGGCCCTGTCGTGGCTGCTGCCCCCACCTTTGTCCCTGTGACCCCCTTGCCAGGACATCCTGTCACCGCAGGGACTGAGGTCCCCCATCTCCGAGGTACCCCACCACTGTGGTACCCAAAAACTGGGGCATCCCGTTACCATGGCACCCCATCACCAGGGTACCCCATCACCAAGGTACCCCATCCCGTGGGTACCCAAAAACCGGGCCATCCTGTTACCATGGCACCCCATCACCAGGGTACCCCATGGCCACAGCATCCCCCATCTCTGAGGTACCCAAAAACTGGGGCATCCCGTTACCATGGCACCCCATAACTGGCCCCAGCACCCCCCACTGCGGTACCCATCCCCAAGGTACCCCATCCCCGTGGGCACCCAAAAACCGGGCCATCCTGTTACCATGGCACCCCATCACCAGGGTACCCCATCATCGAGGGACCCCACCCCATGGCACCCAGGTGCTGGGGGGTCCCCTCACCAAGGTACCCAGTATCAGGGCATCCTGTTGCCATGGCACCCCATCCCTGAGACTCCCCCACTCCTTGGGCACCCCACCCCGGGGATACCCCATCCCCAAGGCCCCCCGCCCCCATGTCACCCCCTCTCTGTGCCCATGGGGTGACCCCCGGCCCCGCTGTCCCCCCCAGGAGCTGCGCAGCGGCCGCTTCTGGCGGGGGGTGCTGGCGGAGCTGGCGGCGACCCTCATCTTCGTGGGGGTGGTCCTGGGGGCTTCGGCAGCCCCGGGGCCGCTGGCGCCGGCTCTGGCCGGGGGGCTGGTGGCCGGGGGGCTCGTCTGCAGCCTCGGGGGTCCCCAGGCCAACCCCGCGCTGACGCTGGCCCTGCTGTGCACCCGCAAGCTGAGCGCCCTGCGCGGGGCCGCGGGGGTCCTGGCCCAGTGCGCCGGTGCCACGCTGGCCTCTGCTGCCGCCCGCGCGGCGCTGCCGGGCGACACCGGCCTCGTCACCAGGGTGAGTGTCCCCATCCCCGTCCCCATCCCTGTCCCCGTGTCCTGTGGCACTGGACAGGTGTCCCTCCCGCAGGTGAGCGCGGTGGGGACAGCGGGGACGGCGCTGGCCTGGGAGACCTTTGCCACCTTCCAGCTGGCGCTGGCCGCCTTCGCCGCCGCTGAGCACGCGGCCCCGCAGGCCGGGCTGGCCCTGGGCAGCGCCGTGGCCGCCGGTGCCCTGGCCGCAGTAAGGACCCCCCCATGTCCCACCCGCCCAGGGGGTCCCCACCCCACCAGCCCCTGATCCCCCTGTCTCCCACAGGGGCCATTCTCGGGGGGCAGCATGAACCCCGCGCGCTCTCTGGGGCCGGCTGTTGTCACCGGCGTCTGGGATGACCATTGGGTGAGTTGGGGGCACCCCCGGACCCCCCCAGAGTCCCCAGGTAAGGGTGGGTTCCCCAGCTGCAGCGTGTGACCCCTGCAGTCCCATCGCCACCCCAAGGACAGCGGTTCCAGCTCTTCCCTTCCCTGGGGTGGGTCCCGCTGGGACAGGTCAACACCAGGTGTGTCCCCAGCTGGGTGTCCCCTCCTGGTCTCACCATCGCAGGACAGGTGTGTCCCCCCTGTTGTCATCCTTGGGACAGGCCCCGCCTCATCGCCATCCTTGGGATGAGCCCCCTATCCCAAACACGTGACACCCCCTCCCCACGGCTCCTCATCCCTGGGGCACGTTCGTTCCTCTGCTCAGTCCCCATCACTGGGGTGGGGTCCCCTGTCCCCCCCACCCTCGGGCAGCCCCCAGCCCCGGGACACCCCAGCCCCCTGTGCCCCCCCAGGTGTACTGGCTGGGGCCGGTGCTGGGTGCGCTGCTGGCCGGGCTCTCCTACGAGTTCATCCTGGCGCCCGGAGCCTCCCGCGAGAAGCTCGGTGCCTGCCTCGCCTGCCGGGACGTGGCTCTGGTGGAGACCCCCAGCCTGTCCCCCTCCTCGGTGGCCCACGGCCCCCCAGCCCCCCCGGCCGAGCAGCGGGAGCAGGGCACCGCCTGAGCCCCCCCCGGACCCCCCGCACCAGCCCCGATCCTCCACACGCTGACACCGGATCCTCGCCGCCTCCAGAACCTTCCGTGGGGCACCCACAGGACCGGGGCATCCGTGCCCCCTCCCCTTTTACTGTCCTCTCCCCCGTGGACAGGGGATTAAAGGTGTGGTGGGCTCGCAGGTGCGATGCTGTGGGGGCACGGGGGGGGGTCTCGACCACCGTCCCGCATCCTCGGAGCGCGGCGGCACCGGAGCCGCGGGCGGGCGGGCGGGCGGGAGCCCCCTCCCCGCGGGGCCCCGGCCAGGGCGGGGGCCGGGACCCCCCGTCAGCCCGTCCCGTGCCGGGGAGCTGAGCGCAGCAAAGCCCTTTGTGGTGGCCTCTGCAGCCCCGGCAGATTCCGGCGGGCGCCAATGGCCGGGCCGAGCCCTAATCCCCCCGGCCGGGGACTCAGCGCCCGCTAAGCCGGGCTGAATAAACCCTCCCGCAGACAACAGCACGGGGGGGGGGGGGGACGACACACCCCGCGGCCCCCACCCAGGGCCCCTCCCGCGGGGTGCGGGCGGCTCCCATTGGGGTTGCCCCAGAGTGTCCCCAAAACATCTGGGGGGGTGGGAGGTGTGTCAGTGCTGGCCCCGAGCGGAGGGGTCCCCCAAACCCCACTGCGGGCACCTGTGGGTCACATTCCCCCTCCCCCTCTCCCCCCTCACCCAGGGAACCCCAGGGATGGGGGCGGCGCAGCACTGGGGGGGTCCCCACTATCGGGGGGTGTGGGGCTGCCAGGGGGGGTCAGGGGGGGGTTCCTCGCCGCCTGTCACCTGTCCCGTGCCCCGGGCAGCGAAGCGGTTAACGTGGGGTGGCGGAGGTGCGATCCCACCCCCGGGGCCGGCCCGGGGGGGCCTTATAAAGGTGGGCGCGGGCGGCCCCCGGGGAGGGGAGCGGGGCCGTGGAGGGCAGCGGGGCCAGGCCATGCGGGAGCTGCGCTCGTCCGCCTTCTGGAGGGCCGTCCTGGCCGAGTTCCTGGGCAGCCTCCTCTATGCCCTGCTGGGGCTGGGGGCCTCCCTGCGCTGGGCCCCGGGCCCCCCCAGCGTCGTGGGGGCCGCCCTGGCCTTCGGGCTGGCCCAGACCACCCTGGTGCAGGCGCTGGGCCATGTCAGCGGCGGCCACGTCAACCCGGCCATCACGCTGGCCTTCCTGCTGGCCTCGCAGCTCTCCCTGCCCCGTGCCCTGGGCTACCTGCTGGCCCAGGTGCTGGGCATGCTGGCCGGCGCCGGGGTGCTCTACGGGGTGACCCCGGCCCCCGTCCGCGGCACCCTCGGCCTGAGCGCGGTGAGCGGGGGATCGGGGGGATCGGGGGGCTGGGGGTGTCTGAAGGGCTGGGGGACTATGGGGTGTGACATGGGGGTGGGGGCTGTAATGAGGGTTTGAGGGGATCGAGGGCTCCGGGAGGGGTTTTGGGGGTCTGAGGTACTCTGGGGCTGGAATGGGGGGTTGTGGGGTTTAGAGGGACTGGGGGGGTTCTGCGGGTTGTTTTGGGGTCTGGGGTACTCTGGGACTGTTATGGGGGGCTGTGGGGTTTGGAGGGACTAGGGGGGTCTGGGAGTTGTTTTGGGGTCTGGGGTACCATGGAGCTGTTTATGGGGGGATGAGGGGTTCAGAAAGGTTTGGGGGAACTGAGGGGTCTGGGAGATGTTTTTGGGGTACCATGGAGCTGTAATGGGGGGGGGGGATGAGGGGTTCAGAGGTGTCTGAGGGGTCTGGTGGCGGATTGGGTGGTCCGGGAGGTGCTTTGCGGTTTGAGGTGATGTGGGACAGTAAAGTGGACTTGGCATCCAGGAAGGGTTTGGGAACGAGGAGGGGTTTGTGCCGCAGTGGGGTTTTGGGGTGTGGAAGGATAACGAGGGGGGATTCGGGGTGCTGGGGGGGAATGGAGGAGCATCTCCGCGGGGTGCTGAGCCCTCTCCCCGCGCAGCTGCACCCCGGCGTGGGCCCGGGCCAGGGCACGGTGGTGGAGCTGCTCCTGACCGCCCAGTTCGTCCTCTGCGTCTTCGCCAGCTTCGACGACCGTCACGACGGGCGCCCGGGCATGGCCGCCGTGCCCGTCGGCTTCTCCCTCGCCCTCGGCCACCTCTTCGGGGTAAGGGCGGCCGCGGGGACCCCCGTGCTGGGACGGCGGGGGCTGGGAAGGGGCTGGGGGGCAGCTGGCCAGCCCCCCACCGCCCCGTCCCCCCGCAGATCCACTACACGGGCGCCAGCATGAACCCCGCTCGCTCCTTCGCCCCCGCCGTCATCACCCGCAACTTCGCCAACCACTGGGTCAGTGGGGGGGGACGGGGACCCCCAAACCCGCCCCGGGCCCCTCCAGTCCCTCCCCGCTTGTCCCTGTCCTGCCCCAGCCGCTGTGTTCCCGCTTAGGGCGGGCGGCTGCGGTGTCACCACGGTGACAGCAGCACCCCAGGGGTGCTGGGCACCTCCCGGTATCCCGGGCGGGGACACGCGGCCGCCCCCGCTCACCGGGAGACAGGTCCTGCCCCCCGATATCCCGGGGAGGGGGAGCGCGGCCGCCCCCCGCTCACCGGGACAAGGGTGTCCGCGGCCGGGCCGGTGTCCGGGCGTCAGCGGGGAGGGTGCCGTGCCCCGGGGGGCGGGGGGCCGGGGGTCCCCCGGTGCCGGTGCCCACGCCGCCCCCCCGCAGGTGTACTGGGCGGGCCCGCTGCTGGGCGCGGCGCTGGGCGCGGTGCTGTACGAGTTCGCGCTGTGCCCGCGGCCGCGCAGCCTGGCCGAGCGCCTGGCCGCCCTCAAGGGAGAGCCGCCCGCCCCCATCGCCGTCACCGCCGCCGCCGCCGCCGCCGAGCCGCCGCCCGAGCCGCCGGCAGAGCCGCTGGAGCTGAAGACGCAGGGGCTGTAACGGGGCCCGTCCCGGGGCGCGGCCCCGCGCCCGCCGCTGCTTTGCTGTGACGGGGCCGCCGCGGTGCGTGTGGTGCGTGTGTGTGCGGCGCGGCGCGGCGGGCGGGCGGCGGCGGGGCCCCGCTGCCGGGAACCGGCCACCGGCCACCGGGCTGCCCGGGGCCGCCCGTACCGGGCCGGGGCCGCCCCGCCCCGCCGCGGCGGGACTTCTGTGTTCGGTGAATTAAACCTGCTCTTTTATTTTGGTAACCGCTCGCGGCCGTGCCCGGCGCCGGGAACCGGGAGGGACCGAGGGGATGGGGGCGGGGGGAGCGACACCGGAGCCCCCCGGGGGCCGCGCGCGCGTGGCGGGAGGAGCCGCCCGTTCCCGCGCCCGGGGGAGGCCCCGCCCCGCCAGCGCCGCTCTTAAAAGGGCAACGCCGGCACCGCGTCCCGGCCCCGCAATGAGCCACTCCCGCCTCCCATCCCGCAGCGCCGCGGGGCGGGGGGCGAGGCCGGGGGGATTCGGGGCACCCCGAGGCACCGAGCCGCCGGTTGGTGCCCGTGATGGACGGCGGGGGGTGTGAGGGAGGGCGGGGGGCACTAGAGGGGACAGCGGGCCGCTCGGTGGGAGTTGCCGCTTGAAGGGCGGGCGGGGCGGGGCCTCGGCCCGCGGGAACTGGGGCGGTTGTGTAACGCCGCCCCCGCGCCGGGACCGGGACCGGGAGCGCGGCCGGGAGGGCGGCGGGGACGGGCCGGCGGTGAGCGGGACGGGGGGCACCGAGAGCGAGGGGGGTGCGGGATCGGGGGATCCCGGGACCGGCGGGGAGCGAGGATTGGGGGTGATCCGGGATCGGGGGGCACCGAAACGGGGGGGTTGATATGGGATCGGGGGAACCGGGACCGGGGGGCAGGGGTGTTCCGGGATCAGGGGGATCTGGGGGTGGGGAGTGCCCCGGGACCGGGAGGGGCTGGGGGCTGGCATCCGGGATCGGGGGGGAGGGGGTCTGAGATCGGGGGGAGGGGGACCGGGAATGCTCCGGGATCGAGAAAGCAGCGGGGCCGACCGGGATCGGGGGGAACCGAAACGGGGGGAGAGGGGGGGGGTGATATGGAACTAGGGGAACCGGGGCCTGGGGTGCGCCGGTATTGGGGTGGACCGGGACGGGGAGGTGCCGGATCCAGGGGGTACCGGGGCCTGGGCGCTGCTGCGGAATCGGTGCGGTCCGGTACCCAGGGGGACCGGGCCTGACAGGTTCGTCACTACTGGGGAGACTGGGACCGGAGCGTGCCCCGGGATGTGGGGGCCCGGCACCGGCAGGTGGGCCGGTACCGGGGGAGCCCTGAACGGGTGAGGGAGCCCCGGCCCGGGGGTAGCCGGTGCTGACGGTGGCCCGCAGGTGGCCCCCGGTGCTGGTCCCGTGCGCAGCCCCGCGCTGCATGGACTGGTACATGATGAACTGCGAGCTCCTGGCCACCTGCAGCGCCCTGGGCTACCTGGAGGGCGACGTGTACCACCGGGAGCCCGACTGCCTGGGTAGGTGGGCACCGGGAGCGGGTGGGGACAGCGGGGACAGCGGGGACTGAGGGCTCCGTGTCCCCCAGAGAGCGTCAAGGACCTGATCCGGTACCTGCGCCATGAGGACGAGACCCGCGACGTGCGGCAGCAGCTGGGGGCGGCCCAGATCCTGCAGAACGATCTCCTGCCCATCCTGGTGCAGTACCCGCAGGACAAGGTGCTCTTCGACGCTGTCATCAGGTACCAGGGGACAGCTTTGGGGGCAGGGGTGGCCCTGTGGGGGCTCCTCGCTGGGCAGGGGTCGCTCACACCTCTCCACCCCCTCCCTCGCAGGCTGATGGTGAACCTGACACAGCCGGCGCTGCTCTGTTTTGGGAAGGTGCCAGCCGATGCCACCTCCCGGCACCACTTTCTGCAGGTGCTCTCCTACCTGCAGGCCTACAAGGAGGTGAGGCTGCCCGGGGAGGGGCTGTGGGTGGGGGGCTTTGCCCGCACCCCCCTTTGCTCACGTGGGGTCTCTGCAGGCTTTTGCCAGTGAGAAGGTGTTCGTGGTGCTCAGTGAGAAACTCTACAACCTCCTGCAGTTGGTGAGTCACCTGTCCCCAAGGGGCTGCGGGGTCTGTCCCTGCTGGGGGTCCATGGCGGGCTGCGGGGTCTGTCCCTACTGGGGGTCCCTCAGGGGTTGGGGGTCTGTCACTGCCAGGGGTCCCTGGGGGGCTGTGGGGTCTGTCCCTGCTGGGTGTCCCCATGGGGGCTATGAGGTTTGTCTTCCTGTGGGGCTGTGAGGTCCATCCCTGCTGGGTGTCTCCAGGAGGCTGTGGGGTCTGTCCTCCTGTGGGGCTGTGGGGTCTGTCCCTGCTGGGTGTCCTTCAAGGGCCATAAGGTCCATTCCTGCTGGGTGTCCCCATGGAGGCTGCAGGGTCTGTCCTTGCTGGGGGTCCCTGGGGGGCTGTGGGGTCTGTCCCTTACTGGGGGTCCCTCAGGGGATGTGACGTCCATCCCTGCTGGGTGTCCCCAGATGGCTGTGAGTCTGTCCCTGACAGGGAACCTATGGGGACTGCAGGACCCGTCCCTGCTCAATGTCCCCAGGAGGCTGTGGGGTCTGTCCTCCTGTGGGACTGTGGGGTCTGTCCCTGCTGGGGACCCCCAGGGAGCTGTGGGATCTGTCACTGCTGGGTGTCCCCAGGTGGCTGTGGAGTCTGTCCCTGACAGGGAACCTATGGGGACTGCAGGGTCTGTCCCTGCTCGGTGTCCCCAGGAGGCTGTGGGGTCTGTCCTCCTGTGGGGGTGTGGGGTCTGTCCCTGCTGGGTGCCCCCATAGGGGTTGTGGTGTCTGTCTGCTGGGTGTCCCCATGGGGGCTGTGGGGTCTGTCCTCCTGTGGGGCTGTGGGGTCTGTCCCTGCTGGGTGCCCCCATAGGGGTTGTGGTGTCTGTCTGTGCTGGGTGTCCCCATGGGGGCTATGGTGTCTGTCCTCCTGTGGGGCTCTGGGGTCTGCCTGTGCTGGGTGTCCCCAGGGGGCCGTGGGGACCCTGACAGCTGTGTCCCCCAGGACTGGGAGCAGCGGCAGGAGGAGGACACGCTGCTGATTGAGAGGATCCTGCTGCTGGTGCGCAACGTGCTGCACGTGCCCCCGGACCCCGCGGAGCAGCAGGTACCCCACGGGGCCCTTCCCCGGCTCCCCGACAGCTCTGGGGCCGCAGTGGCTCCACAGGGACCCCAAAAACCCCCTCACCAACCCCAGCAGGGCGTGGACGGCGACGCCAGCGTGCACGACCGGGTGCTGTGGGCTCTGCACATCAGCGGCATGGACGACCTGCTCAAATTCCTGGCCAGCGCCCAGGTGGAGCAGCAGTGGGCCCTGCACGTCCTGGAGATCATCTCCCTCATGTTCCGTGACCAGGTGGGCCAGGGCAGGGCTGGCAGGGCGGGGACCCCCCCCCCAGAGCCCCCCCAGAGCCCCCCCAGTGCTGATGGAGCTGCTGGCAGAGCCCAGAGGAGCTGGCGGCGCTGGGACAGGGGACAGCGGGGGCCGAGCACGGGGAGGACACGCGGGAGTTGGAGACCCTGAGGCAGCGGGAGCTGGCAGAGAAGAGAGCCCGGGCACTGCAGCGCCCGTCCAGGTGAGGAGGGGGCACCCCTGTGGCAGGGATGGGACCCCCGTGGTGGGGACAGCAGCGCTCAGCCCCTGTCCCGTGTCCAGGCACTCCCGCTTCGGTGGCTCCTACGTCCTGCAGGGCCTCAAGTCCATCGGGGACCGGGATGTGGTGTTCCACAAAGGGCTGCACAACGTGAGCGTGGGGCTGGGGAGGTGGCAGGGGCACAGGGACAGGGGATGTGGCAGGGGGTGTGGGGACAGGAGTGTGGGTGGGGGGCACAGGGCTTGGGATGTGGTGCAGGATGTGGCGCAGGATGGAGGAACAGGGACACGGTGGGAGGTGCAGGAATGTGGTGAGGGGCACAGGGCTGGGGACATGGTGGGGGACACAGGGCTGGGGACATGGTGGGGGACACAGGGCTGGAGATGGGGTGTGGAGCACAGAACCAGGGATGGGGTGGGGTTGCAGGAACAGGGACATGGTGTGGGGCACAGGGATGGTGATGGGGGGCACTGGGACAGGGACATGGTGTGGGTTACAGGGACACTGTGTGTGGCACAGGGATGGTAGTGAGGGGCTCTGGGACAGGGACTTGGTGAGGGGCACAGGGATGTGGTGTGGGATATGGGGATGGTGGTGAGGGGCACTGGGATGGTGGTGAGGGGCACTGGGATGTGGTGAGGGGCACTGGCACAGGGACATGGTGTGGGGCACAGGGATGGTGGTGTGGGGCACAGGGACAGGGACATGGTGTGGGGCACAGGGACACTGTGTGTGGCACAAGGATGGTAGTGAGGGGCTCTGGGACAGGGACATGATGTGGGGCACAGGGATGGTGGTGAGGGGCACGGGGACACGGTGAGGGGCACAGGGATGTGGTGAGGGGCACAGGGATAGTGGTGAGGGGCACTGGCACAGGGACATGGTGGTGGCACGGACCCAGAGGGACATGGTGGTGGCACGGACCCAGGGAGGTGGCGGGGGACACCAGGACAATGCCACGGGGATAAATGCAGCCGCTCCACCCCCTGCAGCTGAAGAGCTACACCCACGACCTGGGCAAGGAGCCCCGGCGGGTGCCCCGGCACCGCCAGGCCGCCCCCGAGCCCGAGCCCGCGCGCCGCTCCGCCCGCAACGTCCGCCTCTTCCTGCGCCACTTCTGCCAGGACTTCCTGGAGGGCTGCTACAACCGCCTGATGCTGCTGGTCAAGGTGAGGGGCTGCAGGGGCCAGCACCCCCTCTCCGGGCTCTGGGAGCCCCGCTGAGCCCCCCCCTGGTCGCCCCCAGGACCAGCTGGTGCGGGAGAAGGCGCAGCAGCACGACGAGACCTATTACCTGTGGGCCACCGCCTTCTTCATGGCCTTCAACCGGTGCCAAGGCTTCCGGCCCGAGCTCGTGTCCGAGACCGTGGGGGTCCGAGCCTTCCACTTCATCGAGCAGAACCTCACCAACTACTACGAGATGGCACTGATGGACAAGAAGGAGGCAACCACCTGGGCATGCAGGTGAGCACCTGGGACACCCCAGGGCATCTGGGGCACCCCTCGGTGTCTGGGAGCCCCAAGTGTCTGGGGTTCTCCACAGTGCCTGACACTCCCCATGGTGCCTGTGACATTCTGGGCACCTGGGACCCTCAGGGATCTGGGATTGTCCTCGGTGTCTGGGCCTCTTGGACACCTGGGACACCCCAGGGCACCTGGGACACCCCTTGGTGTCTGGGACCCCTGGACACTTGGGACCCCCCAGGGCACCTGGGACACCCCTCGGTGTCTGGGACCCCCAAGTGTCTGGGGTTCTCCACAGTGCCTGACACTCCCCATGGTGCCTGTGACATCCTGGACACCTGGGACCCTCAGGGATCTGGGATTCTCCTTGGTGTCTGGGCCTCTTGGACATCTGGGAGACCCCGGGGCACCTGGGACACCCCTTGGTGTCTGGGAGCCCCAAGTACCTGGGGTTCTCCTCAGTGCCTGGGACCCCCTGGACACCTGAGACCCTCCAGGGCACCTAGGACACCTCTCAGTGTCTGGGACCCCCAAGTATCTGGAATTCTCCTTGGTGCCTGACACTCCCCATGGTGCCTGTGACATTCTGGGCACCTGGGACCCCCAAGTACCTGGGATTCTCCTCGGTGTCTGGGAACCTCTGGACCCTTGGGACACCCCGCAATGCCTGTGACCCCCCCAGTCACCTGTGACCTCCCTGGTGCCTGGAACACCCTGAGAACCCAGGAACCCCTGGGCACCTGGGCCTGTCTGTGTTGCCTGGGACCCCCTTGGGCATTTGGGACTCTTGGGACCCCTGGGATCCCAACAGTGCCTGTGACCTCCCCAAGTACCTGTGACCCCCCTGGCCACCTGTGACCCCCCCACTGCCACCCCCAGGATGCACCTGGCCCTGAAGGCGTACCAGGAGCTGCTGCGGACGGTGCAGGAGATGGACCGGTCCCCGGAGCAGGCGGTGCGGGACAGCAGCCACGTCATCAAGAGTGAGTCCCCCTGTCCCCTCCACCCATCCCTGGGCTACCCCTGACCCTCCCCTTCCCACCGCCCCTCTCCTCCCCAGGCAACATCTTCTACCTGATGGAATACCGGGAGCTCTTCCTCGCGCTCTTCCGCAAGTTCGACGAGACCAAGCAGCCGCGCAGCTTCCTGCGGGACCTGGTGGAGACGGCTCACCTCTTCCTCCGCATGCTGGAGCGCTTCTGCCGCGGCCGTGCCAGCCTCGTGGTGCAGGTGGGACGAGGCTGCCCCGCCCTGGGGGTCCCTGGGGGTCGGGCAGCCCCTTCCTCACCCCATCTTTGCCCCCCCCAGAGCAAACGTGTGAGGAGGAAGAAGAAGAAGCCTCGCCCGCCCGCGGCCCCCGCGCCGCCCAGCGCTGCAGAGCTGGAGCAGCTGTGGGAAGGCTTGGCCCCGCAGCTCCAGGCCTGCCTGGAGGTACCAGGGAAGGGTTTTAGGGGGGTTCTGGGGGTGTTGGCGGGGCACAGAGTGACCCTGTCCTGCCCCAGGGCGAGGTGCCCCTCCCCGAGGACGTGGTGCCCTTCGACGCCGCCTCGGAGACGCCGGTGGAGGAGCAGCGCACGGCGGCTCTGCTGCGGATCCAGGAGTGCCTGCGGGGCTCCCGCGTGCCCCAGGCCCTGCAGCTGCTCCGCTCGGCCAGGTACCGGCCCCGCAATGCCCATCCTGCGCCCGGGGCGTGGGAGCACGGTGCCAGCCTGTCCCCGCTGTCCCCAGGGAGGTGTGGCCCGAAGGGGACGTGTTTGGAGCTGCGGACGCGGGGCCGCCCGAGGAGACGCAGCTGCTGCGGGAGATCCTCGCGGCTCCCCTGCCCGGTGAGTCCCCAGATGTGGCTCTGGGAAGTGGGAAAGCTCTGGGCTGGGGCACTGCAGACCCTCAGCACATCCCGCTGCAGGGCACGCGCCCGCCGAGCCCGAGGAGCCGGAGGAGGAGGATGAGGAGGATGAGGAAGAGGAGGAGCAGACCATGCAGGTGTCGGAGAAGGAATTCAACTTCCTCGACTACCTGAAGCGGTGAGAAGGGCTGGGGGGCTCCGAGGGCTGCTCCATGATGTTCCCCAGGACATCTGTGGGAAGGGGGCTCAGGGTGGGGGGCTCCAGGCAGCGAGGATGCTTTGTTTCACTCGTGCGGGGCGGGGCTGTTTCTAACTGGGGGGTGAGGGTCGTTGTTGAGGTTGTTTGTGGTTCTGGAGCTTGTTCCTGGGCTGTCTCGGGGGGCTGTTCGGGCGGGTCAGGGCTTTAAGTCAGAAGGTAGTTCAGTTGGAAAATGCCAGCTTTGGGAGCTGGAGATAAAGATTTAATTCCTTTTTCTCTGATGGGTGTAGCCTTCCATCTTTGCTTTACAAGCCCAACGTTTTTATAAACTATTAGAGCTGATTAGAGGTTGGTAGTTTGCTCTCTGGGATGGCTGCGAGAGGGGACAGCACTGGGCTGACGGTGACACAGGTGACACAGGTGAACGAGGCTATTTGGATGATGATAAACGGGTGCTCAACCCGTCAGCTGCCTACTGAGGTCAGGATGGGGACCCACCTGAGGGACAGGGAGGACGCAGGGACAGGGAGGACGCAGGGACAGGGAGGACGCAGGGACAGGGAGGACGCAGGGACAGAGCCCCTGCCACCCCCCAGAGACCCCCGGTGGCTTCCTCGTGCTCGTGCTGCCCTCTCTGACCCCTGGGGCTGCCGGGCAGGTTCGCCTGCGCCCCGGTGGTGCGGGCGCTGGTGCTGCTGCTGCGGGGGTACGGCCGGAACAGCCCCCGCACCAACCACTGCGCCGCGCGGCTGCTGCACCGCCTGGCGCGCGACCTGCGCATGGAGCCGCTGCTCTTCCAGCTCTCGCTCTTCGCCCTCTTCCACCGCCTGCTCAGCGACCCCGCGGCTGCCGCGCACCAGGTCAGACAGGGCTCTGAGCCCCCCACGGAGGGGTCTGGTGCTGCAGCCCCCAGCCCCTCTGAGACCCCAGCCCCACAGTCCCTGCAGCCCCCAGCCCCTCTGAGACCCCAGCCCCACAGTCCCTGCAGCCCCCAGCCCCTCTGAGACCCTGCAGCCCCCAGCCCCACGGAGTCCCCAGCCCCACTGAGTCCCCAGCATCTGCCAGCCCTGCCCTGTCCCCAGCATCTCCCAGCCTCACTGAGTCCCCAGCCCCATGGTGTCCCCAGGATCTGTCAGCCCCACCGAGTCCCCAGCATCTCCCAGCCCCGCTCTGTCCCTGCAGCCCCCAGCCCCACTCTCCAAGCCCGGTGTCCTCCAGCCCTGCTCAGTCTCTGGTGTCCCCCAGCCCCACTCTCTTGTCCCTGATGTCCCCCAGCGTCTCTGTCCATCCCTGGTGTCCCCCAGCCCTGCTCTGCTTTCCAAATGTCCCCCAGTGCCACTCTCTGTCCCCAGTGTCCTCCAGAGCCACTTTTCATCCCTGGTGTTCCCCAGTCTGTCCCCAGTGCCCCCCACCCCCACTCTGCCTGGTGTCCCCCAGCCTCTCTGTCCCTCCTGCTGTCCCCCAGCCCCTGTGTCCCTCCCGCTGTCCCCAGGAGCTGGTGGACTTGGCCAAGTTCATCCTGGGCAAGTTCTTTGCGCTGGCGGCCACCAACAAAAAGGCTTTTGTGGAGCTGCTCTTCTGGAAGAGCCCGGCCACGGCCTGCGAGATGACCAAGGGCTACAGCTCCCTGCGGGAGGACGAGGGGTGAGAGGGGCCAGGGAGGGGTCAGTGGGGCCAGAGTGGGGTGAGTGGGGCTGGGGAGGGGGTCAGTGGGACCGGGGAGGGGTGAGTGGGGCCAGAGTGGGGTGAGTGGGGCTGGGGAGGGGGTCAGTGGGGCCGGAGTGGGGTGAGTGGGGCTGGGGAGGGGTCAGTGGGGCTGGAGTGGGGGTGAGTGGGGCTGGGGTGGAGTGAGAGGGGATAGGGAGGGGTGAGTGGGACCAGGGAGGGGTGAATGGGCCGGGGAGGGGTCAGTGGGGCCAAGGAGGTGTCAGTGGGGCTGGAGGGGGGTGAGAGGGGCCAGGGAGGGGTGAGAGGGACTGGGGAGGGGTGACTGGGGCCGAGGAGGGGTCAGTGGGGCCGGGGAGGGGTGAGTGGGGCTGGAGGGGGGTGAGAGGGGCCAAGGAGGGGTCAGTGGGGCCGGGGAGGGGTCAGTGGGGCCGGGGAGGGGTCAGTGGGGCCAGGGAAGGGGCTGTCACCCCCTCTCCCCTCCCCTCACCTCCCCTCTGCCCCTCCCCAGGACCACCCGGAGCCGGGTCCCGCCCTGGACCCCCCAGGAGGAGCAGGAGCTGCGGGAGCTCTACTGGAAGTTCAAGGAGGTGGAAGGTACCGGGGGTCTCTGGGGTCTCAGCGGGACCCCCGGGGGGTGGCAGGGGCTGTGTCCCTGCATCGTCCCCGTCCCGCAGGTGGGGACATCATCGCTGCCATCCTGGCCCATCTCCCCACGGCCGGCAGGACGCGCAGGCAGGTGGTGAAGCAGCTGGTGAGGATGGGGCTGGCCAGCAGTGCCAAGGACTTCCCGAGGGAGAGGTGGGTCAGGGACCCCTGGGGACAGGGCAGGGACCCCCGGGCTGGGACAGGGACCCCCGGGCTGGGACAGGGACCCCCAGGCTGGGACAGGGACCCCTGGGGACAGGGCAGGGACCCCCGGGCTGGGACAGGGACCCCTGGGGACAGGGCAGGGACCCCTGGGGACAGGGACCCCAGGCTGGGACAGGGACCCCCAGGCTGGGACAGGGACCCTTGGGGACAGGGCAGGGACCCCAGGCTGGGGCAGGGACCCCTGGGGACAGGGCAGGGACCCCGGCTGGGACAGGGACCTGGGGACAGGGACCCGGGTCTGGACAGGGAACCTGGGGAAGGCAGGGACCACCGGGCTGGGACAGGGACGCCGGGCTGGGACGGGACCCCTGGGGACAGGGCAGGGCCCCCCGGGCTGGGACAGGGACCCCTGGGGACAGGGCAGGGACCCCTGGGGACAGGGACCCCAGGCTGGGACAGGGACCCCCAGGCTGGGACAGGGACCCTTGGGGACAGGGCAGGGACCCCAGGCTGGGGCAGGGACCCCTGGGGACAGGGCAGGGACCCTCGGGCTGGGACAGGGACCCCTGGGGACAGGGCAGGGACCCCCGGGCTGGGACAGGGACCGCTGGGGACAGGGCAGGGACGCCGGGCATGGGACAGGGGACCCCGCGGCTGGGACAGGGACTGGGGACAGGGCGGGACCCCCGTGGACAGGGACCTGGGACAGGGCAGGGACATCCAGGCTGGGGCAGGGACCCCCGGGCTGGGACAGGGACCCCCGGGCTGGGACAGGGACCCCCAGGCTGGGACAGGGACCCCTGGGGACAGGGCAGGGAACCCCGGGCTGGGACAGGGACCCTCGGGCTGGGACAGGGACCCCTGGGGACAGGGACCCCCAGGCTGGGACAGGGACCCTTGGGGACAGGGCAGGGACCCCAGGCTGGGGCAGGGACCCCTGGGGACAGGGCAGGGACCCCTGGGGACAGGGCAGGGACCCCCAGGCTGGGACAGGGACCCCCAGGCTGGGGTAGGGACCCCTGGGGACAGGACAGGGACCCCTGGGGACAGGGCAGAGACCCCCAGGCTGGGACAGGGACCCCTGGGGACAGGGCAGGGACCCCCGGGCTGGGGCAGGGACCCTCGGGCTGGGGCAGGGACCCCTGGGGACAGGGCAGGGACCCCCGGGCTGGGACAGGGACCCCCAGGCTGGGGCAGGGACCCACGGCTGTGTCCCACCGCCAGGAAGGGCACCCGCATCGTGCTGTGGACGCAGGAGCAGGAGGAGGAGCTGACCCGGCTCTTCGAGGAGTTCCAGGGCTCGGACGGTGAGCTGGACACGGGGGGCAGCCCCCTAAAAACCCCGCTGGAGCCCCCCCAGCCTGACCCACGCCTCCCCACAGACGTGCTGGGGAACATCATGAGGCACCTGACGGCGCGGCGCTCGCGGGCTCGGGTGGTGGAGAAGCTGCTGGGGCTGGGGCTGGTGGCAGAGCGCAAGGAGCTGTACAAGAAACGCTGGAGGAAGGGCCAGGGCCCCGGCCCCGGGCAGGTACGGGGGGGCTGGGGGGTCCTGGGCTGTGCCCCGGGGGCGCTGTCCCATCCTGGGGACACCCAGACACGGCCTGTCCCCACCCCGGGCACCCAAACACCGCTGGTTCCCGCAGGCTGTCACGGCTGTCCCGGCCACGCCAGCCCAGGAGAGCTCGGGAGAGGATGAGGACAGCGAGGAGGAGGAGGAGGAGGATGAGGATGAAGCAGAGGAAGGCCCCATGGAGGAGCAGTGGGTGCCCGAGGAAGGGGCTGGGCAGGAGCTGGCGCAGCGGCTGCGGCAGGAAGGTGGGCGAGGGGCTCCGAGCCCCCCAGCTGGGCTTGGCTGTGGGGTGGGTCCTGTGTCACCTGTGTCACCTGCTGCTGTCCCCAGGCCTGGCCGGGCCCCTGCGGTGGCTGGAGAATTCTCTGCAGAGGGTGGCAGGGGACCGTGAGGAGGACGGTGAGTGGGGAGGGGGTGGGCTGGGGGCTTGGGGTCCCGTGGATGGGGGTGGGCTGGGGGGGCTGTGGGGT